>CM014086.1:22244467-22269467 GCA_004119915.2 Collichthys lucidus
CAATTACTCTGAGTGGACCTGTGCTGTCTGTTGTGAGCCCACTGATTTAATTAGTTCAAGCGGAAGAGCTTGAATTAGTCTTTTTTTCCCTAGACTTTAACTTTCCTCAGTTTTAAAACAGAACCTGGAGAGCCCAAAATGCATAGAAGCTTTTTTCTCAATCAGCCTTTTTATTATGAGTGTTTGGGGTGGGGGACCTGCATGATCACAAAATGTTGCTGCCAAAGTTACAACAGCTTTCTGTGTTTGTGTTTTTTTTGCCCTTGCTGTTCTGTTTAAACTGCTGCAGGACTCTGCTGGAACAAGGTGATGTCACATATTTGTGTGCACCAATCATATTTTAGAAACCTTTTTAGCAATATGTGGGGTTTTCGAATGAAACTACATCAACACAGTCCTGATGACGGAGATCAGTTTTAGTGAGTTTTGGGTGTTACAGTCTACATAGAACTTCCACTAATAATAATAATCATGATTAATGATGATGATGGTGAAATATCTGCCATCTAGACTCCCTGCATACACACCACCATCCCACTGGTGGTGGCAGGACTGAACAAGAGGAGATGATGCTGATGCAGCAGAGGGAGAGATGGGAAATTGTTTGCAGCTTAAATACACCGCCAAATTGGGAGGGCGTGTTTGGACTTGGATTGGATGATTGTGGAGTGTGAGGCATGTCACGTGTGTCCATGCAGTGCAGCTCGAGTTGTCTGTCTGAACTAGCTCCATTCACTAACACAACTCAAGATCACACTTTTAAGCAATTAGCTGGAAATTATTCCCTCTTGTTCCAAATGGAGATGTATGAATCTAATCAGTCAAAACTATCATCACCTAAGAAATTACCCCTCAGTCGCTCTCGTGTAGCCACGCTGTACCATGCAAGTACCTAATAATTATGGATCTGTCCCTGTAATTCACAACTGCTGACCCAAATCATATCAGCATACCACCATTATCAGCCAGTGGTTGCCTTGACCTCAGCACTATGCTTTGTCAGAGCAATCTTAAAACCTCCACACATGCTAGTGAACCCATTTTAACCTCACGAAATATAATGAAGAAATCATATTACTTATTGGGAAAGATACAGTACAAACTGTTGGAAAAATCTATGAACATTATTCAACACCACACAGCAAGCTTTGTGGAGACTGATGAATCATTTATTGCAAATTTCAACTTCCCTGTAGGTGGAGCTGATGCATGATCATTCACACCATAAACACCCCCAATCTAACAGATGTTAATAAGATTATTATTTTGATCATCGATGCTGGAGTTTTAATGTGCACATGACAAGACAACACAATACTTGTCCTGAATGTCTTCTTAATGTTGGTATAGTAATAAAATAAAATCAATGAACTTTGGAAGATGATACACACACACACGCACCACGAGGGTGGCTGCGAGGATAGGAACTGTTCATTAATCTGACAAATCTGTGTTCTGTGTGCCTGTATATTGATTTTATTTTTGTACACATGAGATGGTTTTAACCAGGTTTTAGGGTTCAAATAGGGTGAGACATTATTGCACAAGAGTGCCGAAGAAAATACACTTCCGCAGATATCTCTGAAAGAATTTAGACTGATAGGGAATTCTATTAAGGCTGTGTGGAAATGAAAACTGAAGAGTGCAGCAGTTTCCTGCTGTTGTGCTGAAGGACTCCGCTCTATAAATGTACTGTCATTATTACTGGTACGATTTTACCGCTGGATTTATATTTAGAAATGTGATGTGATTATAAAAAAGCCTGGCCAGACTTCACCACAGTGTAATGATTTAATCTATACAGAAAACATATCTCTCACTATTTTGACATTGTTGCATGTTAATATATACATATGTAGATATATTTAAATGGTTCCGCTTTATAGGCCATAAGTGTTAAATAGGGATGGTTTATGTTCACTGTAAAATGAAGGTCGTTATTTAAAGTTTAAGATAGCCTCCACGGGGTTAACGTGTAGTTCAAGTAGCTCATTTGAGTGACTGAACTTCAAAGGGAGCCCGGCACCAGGTCTGAGATCCTGTATCATTATCTGGGATCTAAATCTTCTTTAACAGCATATAAGTGGAGTCCTGACCACGATCTTGTCAGTTTGATTTTCCAGAAAGAGGCTTTCTACGCTTCGCAGCGAGGGATCTGCCGTATTGACACTTCCTTCCTTTCATGTACAACATATTGTGCGTTTGGCATTTGAGCGCGAGCACTGCGCTGATCATTGTTGAGAATGACCAGCGGAAGGACAACAGGGGGAGAGAAAAGAGGGCAAGCACAAAGGGAGGTGGCTCTGACAGGCTGTGTAATAGCCTGAGTGTTCTGAAACAGTGATCACACCTCCATCTCAACCTTTTCCCCAAACCACCCCCTGTTCTTACCCTGCAGTGTTTCCTGTTATTTCTCTTTTCTTTTTCATATTGTCATTTACTGCCCTCCTTTTTTTTTGTCTCCTCCTGTAACTCAATATAGCTGCAATCATATCTGACAAATAGATTCAGATCCACTGGCCAGCTGCACTCAAAACCTCATCAGAAACCTATCAATCATAGATATCATCCACAGCTTTTCCTCCATCTTTTACGCCACACATTTTGAGCCCAGCTTGACCACCAAACTGCTGTCACGGCGGAGAGTTTTGTCGTATCCTCATCTGCTTGTTGGTGGGGGTCATTTAGCTTGCTGCCATACCCGCAGGCATGCCTTGCATTACAGATGGGCTGGAAGATCCAATTTGTTTGTGTTGAGATGACTCCGATTCCTTTTCCACAGAACATTAGGGCTGCAAATTAATATCCCTGGACTCACAGGTCTGTTTCCAGACAGGAGACAGGCACACTGGGATAATGGCAGATGCATAGGGGAGAATTCTTTAAGACCTTCTTGCCTCCTACCTTTTTTCTTGCTTTTCCATCATGGTTTCATCTGTCACCTTTAGAGATCTTCTCCCAAATGGGTTTAGAAGGTAGAGGGCTCATCTACAGCATCGTGCTTAGAGTTACAACATCTACAGTCACTCTTCACGGGCAGGAACAGAAGGGAATACAAATGAGCAATAATGTAAAAAAAATAAAGTTTTGAGAAGACCTGACTTCTGTACAGCTGTGCCAGAAACGCTGGATAGGAATGATTGGTGCACATTATCATCGATGATATGTTTTATATTCTATGTAAGTGATTAATGTGTGTGTGCAATGTGTTGTATTCATTTTTCCGTTTTTTTTTCAGCATAGAACACATACATTCATGTTGACAAATACTATATCATAGATGTATTATACATGTCATAATTCAGTTCATTACTCCTGTTGTAACAACAGAAATGAGAAATGTGCTGCTGGCAAGGCCTGCCATGTGTTCTTAAGCACTGACATTGATTATGCTTATTTGCATAATGTTCTTGCATTGAATATAAGTACTGTTATAAGGCATAGTGCTGTTGTTCTATAGTGTAAATATGCACTGTGCAGACATACAGTTTGTCATCAGTGTCTAATGAAAACCATGCATGTCTAAAAGTAGTTTTTTTTAAGATAATGAAAAAATCCATGCTTACATTCTCATAATTTAAAAAGATGGTTATGCATGTTTTTTTAATTTTAATTAATGGATGTGCGAGTGGTTTCTTTGCTGCGACTCTCCTGTTTATGTACACCTCACTTAGTAAACTGTCAATATAAAGGCTGTCCTACATGTTTCCACACAGCACAGTGGCCTAATCAAAGTTATTTTACTATTTTAGATGGAAATCAACATAATCTAGGTCAATGGCCATCTGACATTGTAACTACATGCCAGACAATTTCTTGGTGTAGCTAAGAAATAGTTCAGCACATAAACCCTTATAAAACAGAAACATAACACTATAATTCTTTTAACTTTGGGACACAACCAAGTTAGCTGTTTCCCCCTACTTTGAGTCTAGGTATCCAGCTGGTGCTACAGATGTAAGAGTGATGTCTATCTTCTACTTCCTAAAAAAAGTAAATCAGTGTCACAAACAAACATATGTCAATCATTGATATAAAACAACTGTAATTTCTCTGTGATTTATCCAATTAGCAGCCCTGCAATAAAAGCTTTGGAAAGAGTTCCTTTATAGTAAAGAAAAAGTTCAAATGTATATATAATCTATATATGTATTGAGTTAAAATTCATGTTATTGACCCTGAGCCTTTAGTGTTGTCTCAAGGTAATACCTGTGGTAAGGTAAAGTGGAGAGAGTCTAATCTTTGTTAGAGATGAAAGTTTGTATGCAGCATACTAAACATCATCATCTCAAGGTAAACAGAACAACACAGCTGTATAGACTTCATATCCCTCTAAGCCCACTGCTGAAGGTAAGATCAGTAGGTAAGAACATCGGTTGTGTACTCTCAGCTGCAGTAGAGCATAGAGCCTTAACACCAGCCTCTGCAGCTTTTAAGGCAGTTTCAGGCAGTCGAGAGAAAAAATTGGTGCTTTCAGACACACCATTAAAATTCTTCTGAACTCGCCATGCAAAAAAAACTGGTACGGTAATTCTTTTTAAATTGTTGTTTCTTCTCTTTTGACTTTAAGTCTGTTTAAATGCAAGGTACTTTAATGACTTAAATGAAACCCCTTTTATTTTTATCGGTTGCTAAACATTTTCCACATTCCTGTGATTTTACAGTCAGACTGAGAGCAGATCACAGTGTCTTTTAAACCAAAGCTTTGTGTTCTCTCCATCACATGAAAATAATCAAGCTAAGAGTGGATCTATCCATGGTGCTGAACACACGCTGGTCTAAAAGGACTCTGAAGGTCTTTCATGAATTTTGTGGTTGTTTGAATATGAAGAGAGCTGTCGTAGCAGATTATTGGGAAAAGTGCAGCGACTGTGAAAACAGACGGTGTCTCGATATATCTCTCCACTCCAGCTATGTCTGTAATGTACAGCCATGGCCACGGTTTGATTTAAAGGCGAGTCTGCAATCTTTGTTCCTTTCCTGCCCACTCCATGTCAAACAGTAATTGTTTTTACGCTTGTAAGCACTGCTCTGTTTATAGTAACTGGTCTTTTACTAATAAGCTTCACTGGGAATCCATAAAGCCTCTCATTTAAATATTGTCTCTCCCCCTTGTTGAGATTGACATTTTGCCCAGTTATTGGCTTTAAAAATCATGCAGTGATATTTAATTTTGCACCAGAGATGTTGTTTGTCTATCAAAAACTCTTCACTGTTCCATCTCTAGTCTGAGTAACATCACATCTCTGGATATTCAGTGTTTCTTACTCTCATAAAAATTGCATATGTATAGTATAAAATACTAATTTGTGCATTTAAAAGTAAGAGTTAATTGCTTATAATAGTTTACATATTGCATGTGAATTTCTTCCACTCCACCCATGCATATTAGAAACAGATTTGCGTCTTTTTTAGGGGTCTTTGGGATGAAATGGGAATCTGACAATTAATTGATATGCTGCTCAGAGCTGTGTGTCAAGGTTTGCTTGTCATAAATATGGAATAAAAATTGTGTTTTGTTTAGGTGCCTATTCAAATATTAAAAGTTTAGAGTGTAAAAAGGCTTAGTATATTATGAATGAAGTTTATGTTGGCCATTCTCTCGCTCTTATTATTATTTATCTTTTTTCTCTCTCTCTCTCTCATTTTTGACCAATTTTATAAAAAGTGTCTCCAGAATACCACACTAAGACACCAAGATCTTGAGGAACATCATAAAAAATGCATGCTGTGGTTTGGTATGAGTAACTTTTGACGTTTGGAGAAAGAATTGCGTTTTTCTTTCTCTCTGGGAATTGCTCAGAAACCTTCTTACTGTTAATAAGCCATACGTCCTCTCAGTATTGTGCAATTTCACAAGGCTGATTTTCCTACGTCACTTAATACATTGAGGTGAAAAAATTGTCTCCCTTCAAAGAAATTATTACCATGGGAATTTAAAGCATATGAATATAATCACGGTCATTGAATCCACAAGAGTCTCAGCGTTTTAGTTATACTCAATTTATGCATTTCCTGTACTGTTTAGGGACCCCAGTATGCATAAATATTCAAATACATTACATCAACACACACTGCCTGAACTGTTCTGCCCATAGCTGCATGGGATTTGAATAAAGTGGGCATATCTATGAAGTGGGTAAAGTCCATTTTCATTCACATGTCTTCAGGTGAGCGGTTGAAAAATGGCTATATCAGTTTTTATATTGTTAAAATGTAGCCTAACTTACCTTTCCACACAAGCTAGCATGACATACCAATGGGTACCTTTGTTTTTTTTAGTTTCATATGATCTTCACTCTGCCTTTAAAAAACTGAGCCGGCTACAGATTCAGAAAGACAGCAATGTCGCAGCGGATGCCAACATCCATGCGGAGTAGAGGACATTAACTTTCACTTCTAAAGTTGTCCCATATGGTGGAAATGTCCTCTCCTCTTAAGCACACATACACTAAGTTATTCAGATTTGGATGACTTTTTCAAAACTGTGCAGATGAATGAATCGTGGCGCATAAAAGTTGAAGTAGACATAAAAGTCCGAGGCAAAAAGTAGCGTTCATTCAGGCATATAGACCTTCTCAGAAGGGGAGTAATCCTTTAACACAGAGTCACTTGTCAGAGCAGAGTGAACATGTTTCAGTCAGTTCAACCGGGCATACTAATTTTTCACTGTTTCCATGAATAGTTTTCAAGATAAGAGAATTTAGTAATTGTTTGACTTGTCTTTGCATGAAGGAGATGCCGTTTATGACAGGAAAAGAGTACAAATAGGGCAGGGTTGGCCTCAAGGTGAATCCATGAAGCTGCCAGCATGGTTCACAGTGTGTGTATATACTGAGCGTTAAACCTGTATTCTCTTCTTAGCTGTTAAAAAGGCCAATGGACCTTACGTATCAGTCTGAATGGTATTTTTCTTCATCTTGCATTTTTATTAAGCCATGTACCAGAAAAATACCATGGCGGCTCTTTGGGACTATCTCCCACTGATGGCTGCACTCAGCTCATCCGGCTCTTTGATCAGGACCCTCTCCATCTCTGCGGCATCACTGTCAGCCTTTGGGTGTCCTATTAAGCATCTCTCTGGTTCTTTGATTCTACCACCTGCCTGCGCTTCTTGTGCTGTGCCTGACCGCGGCTGTTTCTGATGCCAACCAGTCACACTGCTCGTGTGACCATAGATAACCCCTAAGGACTGTTCTACAATCACAGAACCCACCCACCAGTGCATACTGAACAACAAACGGAGGCATCTGTGTTTGAGAAAGTCTTACGAACAAATGCTCCGGTGTGCATTATAATGACTGTAGCAGCAGTGTCCCTTTAGCAAGTAATTAAACTGCAAATGTAGTTATCTTAATGGAAATAGATTGCAGAAACAGCCGTGCAGGTGGGTGGATTGTGGCTCTGTTATTACTATTTTTAGAAGTCTGACTTTTTTATTTATTTGGTGCCGTCTCTGTCATCTGGAGAAGATATTAACCTTCAACTTCATTCAAGGAAAAACGTATTTTTAGGGGTCACGAATCAATGTGGAAGCAAATCCCAAATCCACATACAGTACATTTGCATCTTACAGCTGACATGGTTTCATGAAAGAAGAGTTCCTTTCAGAATACCAGGCCCAATTTCAGCATCCCTTAATACTCTGCCAAACCTCCTGTGGCTCTCTGACTTGATCCAGGATACATGATTGACAACTGTTTAATGAGGGCCTGTGTACCTTTGATTACGAAGCCCTGCTAATGAACAGCATGTCAGTTTTGCCCTATTAGCAGAGAATACAGTCCTGGCTACCCTGGGTAATCAGTAGAGCACCGTGTCCAAATGCCAGTCAAAGGGCGCAATTGATATTTCATGCCACTCCCTGTGGAAAATTCTAATCATCAGTTCAAACTTTCAGATGTTATTTCTCTGGGGTGATGTCATCTGCTTTGTGTAAGTGCCTGGAACATATGCTGCGGTAGCACAGTCGTATTTATCGATGTCCTCATAACATTTATCACGCACTTGCACACAACCTTGCTGACTTCATGTTTTTTTTTCTTCTTCTTGTTTCTTTCTTTTTTTTTCTTTGATCAGCAGTGACATACAGATATATTTTTCCGGTTGTGTTGGAAACTAAAAATATCTAAGGAGTTATGAGGGACACTAGTCTGACTTTTCTTTTTGTCAAAACCACAGTAATGCCCATTATTTTTTCCTGAATCAAAAACAAATAAATCCAGGGTTTTTTCTGTCTATAAATCATGTCTAAAAATCCAACTCCACACCCAGACATCACACCAAATTACCATCTATTCATAGCAATCATCCTAGAAAGATTTGTAGCTAATTAACTGCTGGATTACGGTTCTCCTAATAACCTTTTTGAATATTTACAGCAATTTAGACAGAAAATGGCATGTGTCTGACACTGCTCTGAAACCTCAGTTTCAGTTCTCCTTGAGTTTTTCATACCAACAATCATTATAGTTCACTTATCATCATCTTGAAATTGAATTTGAAATTCTCAGCAACTATTGTGATTTCAGTCCTACCCTAAAAGTGGTAAGTGTTAATTTTGACTAAAAATATCAGTCAATCTTCATGTAGATGTAGTATTCCTCAGTGCTTGGTGATTGCATTTACATTTTTGCCTATTTTTTTCCATATGCAGATGATACTCAGCTGTATGTTGCCATCAAAACTGTGTCCTTCACACGGGTTGTACTTTTCTGCTTCCAGGATCTTGTGCTGCTCTTCTGTCCCTGGCTGTCAAACTTTTAATTGTCCATATTTGAACACCATTTGCAGGGCAAACCCCCCGTAACCAGATCCTTAAAAATATCTCTGAGGCATTCTTTTTTTTTACTATGTTGGAGATACTCTGGGGCAGTAAATGTAGACAACTCACAGGTTTTGGGGAGATGTTCACATGACTATTGTTAAGATCGTTGACCATGATACAGTATTCCTATCATCTATCATCTATCAATTGTAGTGTTGTACATTGGTTATTTTTACAGAAGATACTGTACGAAGGTGAGATGTGTAACTTTGAAAAATTCTGTTAGCACACCTCAAAAAGGCTTCTACTATGAGGTGGTTTAAAGTTGAAACACCAAAACAAGACGAATGGCTGAAAAGTGTGACAGAAATATATGTTTGCATGTTGGTGACATTAGATATGGTAAACCACTTTCACAGTGTGTGCTTTATTTTATGTGTATGTTATGTTGTCCAAAATAAGAAATTTGCTTTCAACAAATTTGCTCATTTTTATATCTTGGGTAGATTCTGTGAATTTTAAAAACATTCAAGGGTACTGAAGCATACCTGCATATTTTGAACATTGTCAGAAGAGAGCAGGCATCGTAAACCTGCCTTATTTGAAAGGTAGTTGTAGGAGTCACCTTCATTGTGGGCAGACATCTGAAGAAATCTCTAGATGAGTCAGAATGCGCAATGAGGGACTGCAGGAGGAATATTCACAGCTGAGTGCTGAAGGAGGCAAGGGAATCTAATCACCAGCCAAGACTGAGAGAGTTCAGAAACACACACAAAGAGACACAATCACACACACACACACAGACACACACACACACACACACACGCACACACACACACACACACCTGGAGAGACAAGTATTACTTCAAAACAAGGCACAGAATCAGAACCATGCTTCATTGGCATCTCGCTCAAACTGTTTCTAGCACTGAGCTCATTTTGACATTAACAGAAAAATTACGAGAGCTTTACTTACACAGATGTTTTCTTTATGAATTATATTTATTGTTTATAGTTATAATTATATACTGTATTAAAAAAAAGTCTAATATATTTTCAATACAGTCATACATTCTGCCACCTTAATATAAAATTACTTGATAATAATTGCTTTATTTGTATTACAGGGTTATCACCCTGATTTTTATTCAAACATGGAGACATATTTATTCATATAGTGGCGTATTAACATCCTTTCACTGCACTATGACCTTGTTGTCCACAGAGTGGCTACAGTTATTACAAATACTCATAACAGAATGAAATCAAATATGAGGTTGATAGGAGCGAATAGGTTTGTGGACATATACTTCTTGCTAATGCCCCAATTCAATTAAAGCCTCATTGAGCATGTCACATATAGTCTAATCTCTTTGTAAAATATATTGACGTCTAAAGGGGGATAAATATGGAGCAATAAATGTCCTCTCATTTTGCAGAAAGCGATGACACCCTCCAGTTATTGAGATTATGACTGAATGACTCAGCCGGGGGTGGATATTGGAAATAAAACTTAACTTGAAGTTACTATACCATGCTCTGAGAATTTGGCTGTCAGGGCCTTTTCTTTGTAAATTCAATTAAAATGTCAGACTTTGTGTTAGTCCATGCATAACGCCGGGTGTATTATATTTTTCTGAGACAGAGGAGTAGAGCATGTGGGCAAGAAGGTTGGAGATTCGAGTGGTTGCCCTGTGAGTAAATTACTTTTTCTATAAAGCAGTTTGGAACAAGGTCTTCAGAAATATGGAATAGCAGCCAGGAAGTTGAATGAAAGTTTGGCTGACTTTTCACACAAGCTGCATTGTTATTATAGATAATTTTGCTTTGGTGAAATGTACTCAAAAAAAGAGGATTAAGATAAACTAAAAGTTATTTTTTACTAGAATAAAGAGATTGTAGACCTTTGCTGGAGGTCATTTCATCCATTTTATCCCTCTGCTACACACAAAGAGGAATGACACATCATGCTTACGTACGTACCTACAGTAGCTTTGTTCTTTTTTATAGTGTATGTTGGTAGGTCAACATGATAATTAAATAGGAAAAATAATTAGGAGGTCTGCGTGTTGTGTACAAACCCAAATCAATTACAATTTTTCACATATCATCCTTGGTTCAGTAGACAGATGGAGACAAAGCACGGCTGTTTGTGATAACTATAAATCTGCCATTTCTTCCAGATGAGGATTGATTAATACAGCTGCCAAACCATTAGTTCTGTCAAGGGGGAGATTTATTCATCCGTGTTCTTTTTTTCTTATTTGATAACAGTCAGAGGTTATAAGTATTCCAGCACCACCCTGCTCCAGGTATGTCATAGATAATCACTGAGATGATGTTGAGTGTTCTAACATTATGTCTGACAACATATATAGGGAGTGACTCACAGCCTGGCTAATTTGGTGTACGAGGCAGCAAGCTGTGCATACAAACAAGACTAAAAGTCCATATCTCTGATCCAGCCCTGAGGGCAGCGTTTTTCTTTCTGGGTTATGATGATGATACATGTGCTGTGTGTTACAAATATTATATTGACATTTTTCATATTCTATATCCAAAAATGTCAAGCATGGATGTGCCAAACAAATTAGCGTTTAAGCAAATCAGAGTTGACAGTCCTGTCTCCTAGAAGTGTCGTTTAGCTTAGCAACTTATGTTTATTAACAAGATAATAAGAAAATGTTCTTTAAATTACCTGACAAGATGCAAAACTGCTGATACTGAACATATCAGTAAAATTATCAGTGACAACTTTAATTTTTCAGGCAAAATAGTCAATCTTCTTCTGATACACTGTCCACTCATAAAATAGCTGCAGCAATATTCAAAACATTTTTAACATTGAACTGAAATCACAGTCTCTTTCTAACTTCAACCAATATTCGCTTGTTGTCTAAACCTAAACAAATCCGTGCTTTTGTTGCAGAAGACTGGACACAACACACCCTGGACTGTGGTCAGACATTCATGGACATTGCATGCCTGCCCCCTCCTCATTCATGTTACATTAATGTAGTGTTTAAAAAAACATTAGCTTGACACATACTCTAGGTGTCACTACAACTTTATCATGAAAACAATTTAGTGGTATACAAATGCCATTTCTAGACAGGGTTGAAATGTCAGGGGTACATCCTGTAGGAAGCATGAATACTTTATGTGCAATAAATGCATTGTATTAGACTGCCGTAGTTTACATGACCTTACATTACATTTATTCAGCGTGCAAAGCTGCTTTTCCCCTAGGAAAAAATTAAAAAGCTTATTGTTTATGACCCGTTATTAAGTGTCAGCATATTTCTTGTGCAAAACTAGACATTTTGACCAGATTTCACTGAAGAAAAAAAATCATCACTGAAGACATATACACATACACACTTTCTGGGGGACATCTGATACAAACGTAAGATTGACACATTGGTGAAACTTTGGACAAAAACCCAAGCAGTCATCTACATCATTGAAATGTACCACGTGGGAACCATGAACACAAAATCTCACACTAATCTGCTCAGCAGTGAAGATACAACATGAACAGTCGACAGTAGACTTGGAGCAAAAAGCAGGGCTGTCAAGCGATTAAAAAATGTAATCCAATTAATTATGGGCTCTGTGATTAACTAATCTAAATTAATCGCACATATTTTTTTGTGTGAAAAGCATCCAAACATGCCTTGGTGGTGTCTGGGGCAGCTGCCACTGCCCTACCATGGCAACTGCTGCTGTGTGGGGCATAGACATGCCGGCGTGTGGAAAAGCTGCCAATTATGCAGAAATCACGTAATGGAAATGCTGCGGCGACTGTTTTATGAAATAAAAAATAAAAACAAATGCCCATAACCTCAGGTCAGAGGATGGTATCTGTAAAACGTCTGCCTGTCACTGACATAAGTCTGCAGTCCATTTAGTGAAGCAGTTCGTTAATCAGTTGTTAGTAGACTTCATCAGTTTGCATCTGAATGTCTGGTCGAGGTTGAGTGTGGATTGCCAATAGCTTTACACCAGCAGGTACCATGCCGGACGAGCGCCTAAGAAACATTACTGTGCCACTTACTGTGCTGGAGAGTGGCCTGAAGAAGTTTCCTTATTCCACTAGTGGAAGCAGCTCGATTAATCTGCTATTTTTTTTTTCATTGCGGATTTTTTCTTTAATTAATGAAAGATATTCATTAAAACATGCCTTAATGCCATTGAAGCTACGAAAAATAAATAAACATTTTTTCGTTGAATGACTGAGATTCAAATATTTTCGATGCTACATGTAGACCAGATTCCCTCCATTACAGCCTCTTAGTATCTCAGTAATGGTTCTAAGTAAAACCATTTGGGTTCAACTGGTCTATAATCAGTTGTTACACACCAAATCAAAAATCAGATCAAATCAATTTTATTTGTATAGCCCAAAGTCACAAAGTACGGAGGGCTACACACTGTGCAGTTTTTGTGCCATGCCTGAAAATGATTACTTGAGCTATGTGTTCACATTTTTTGCACCAGAGTTATATATAGCATTCTACAAAATCAGCACTGATATTAAGAAATCTGGCCTAAAATAGCATGATGTTTGTCTGTTTATGTCAACACCATCCCACTCCCTGATCCTGCCTTCCAAAATCCTCGTCCCTGAGCAGGCAGAGGCAATTTTCTCTCCATTATGCTGTGCAAAGCCGAAACAGGCTAAATGAACAAGCTCGAAACAAGCCAAGCCATTTAAACGGTTTTTACATGTGAGGCTATTTTAAAACAGCACAACAATGTTGACCAAATTGGCTGGTTAAATCAGCTTGTTGTCCTCATATGCTGCATTTCACCAGCGTTTATATAGGCCACAAAACACAAGAGGATATAGGCACACCATGTCTTCACCTTAAATACTGTGTTTGTTCACACTCTCTTGCCAAAATAATGATACAAAAAAAACAGCCAGTAAAAGGCACATAAATGCAGGATTTTATGAGTGACAGATAGAGATTGACAGTGTCTGCTGGAATCTGCTTATGTTATGAGAGGCAGCATTCTTGGCATCGGGGTTTGACGTGTTTTGTTTTCTTGTCTATCCCTCCTGTCTGGGTCTTTGTGTCTTTGCAGAGACTGTCTGAGATGTTTTTTCATTACAAGCAGACTTTTCTCTGAGGAACTGCTCCTGATGCAAGCTCATTCACCTGACAGTGGTGTCACATGTCATCTTTGTCTTTGCTTTGCTCTTCACAATAATCTGCTCTATGTGTATATCATATTGTGAATACACATTTTCATCATGCAGTACAATATAAATGGATCGTGGAATCAGTTACTTAGCGTTATTTCCTCTTTTACCGTTTTGTTGTTAGTGTTGAATTGAGCAGGAACCTCGATTCAACACTCAAGGATGCTAAATATACAGCCTTGTTGGCATGAATAGTGTTCATTTGAATGCAAAAATATTCATGGGTATTTCATGATTGTAATTCCAGCAATAAATAGAGAGACGTGTTACACTTCTCAATAGCCTCAAATTTGATACTACAAGAAAAATGTCATTCATTTTAGTTACCACTTTTATTTTCTGTCACACATTATGTTATGTTTACTTTGAGTATGATTCAGGAAAACATCGTTCAGATAAGATTATAAATTCATTTGCATGAGCTGCACATGCTACCGACATATATTTGTTCTTTTTCCTGTTAGGTCCTGCAAAGACCAAACGGACGGCAGGTAACCTCAAAGTTTCATTTTAATTTCCATCTGACAAGTCTATGATTAAAACAAAGATGGTGCTACATAGTACATTTGCCATTGCTTGGCATTTCAACTAAGTCATAGGGGACATGTTATGGGAACTGACAGTCTTCCACCTGAAAATGAATGAGCCACCAGTCTTCTGTGTCTGGAACAAGAGGCGGGAGTCTCTGTGCAGAGAGAGAGATAAATTTAGGAGAGAAAATGTCAACTTCTGTTGTGTGCTCGATTTGAAATGCACCGGAGATGTGAAGGTGAAGCTGGTGCAGCGTCTTTGGGTTACGCATGCACCTGCGCGCCAACACACACACACACACACACACACACACACACACACACACACACACACACACACACACACACACACACACACACACACACACAAAGAAAGAAAGACACAACCTTACGCTTTACAGGGTTCAATTCTTATGTGTGAAAAGATGCAGCTTCTTTTTATCCCAAATCTCATATATTCTGTTATAATTATTTAAGAGATTAGCGCTATTATTTTAATTGCTTGTACAAAATTGTAAATCAACATAGCTCAGATACTTTCAGTTTTGATGCACTGCAATTAGAGGTATTTGCCTGCACTGTACAGTGACAACTAGCTAATTTAAATTCATTTATATAATCAGAGGACACTGTAATGTTAATATTATGGCAAATGAAGAGGGGAATTGCATTTAACTTATTGGAAAAATATCTACACTAGCCATAAATAAGGTACGACAAGCTAGTCACCATAGCAACATGTGACAGGATTATTTTCATACCAATAGGGTGCTTTCACATTATACAACACACTGATTAGTTTAATGGATTATTAGCATATAGACAGCAGTAATGCTGCTGAATGACCAATTTTTTTTTTTTAAACATAAAAAATGTCCAGTATGTTTTCCTGGACCATCAGTCGGTCAGTGAGGTCTAGAACGTTGCGGAAAGAATTCTTTATGAGGGGCAGGGTGAAAGGTCAAGAAATACAGCACCCTTAGATGTCTGTATGCATGTACAGCTCACAAGAAGGGACATTTTCATAGGTTTTTCTGTGCATGTACTCCAGGCAGGAGTATATTAAAAGTGATTATAGATTGTTGGTGCTCTCCTTCTGTCTGTCGATCTTTAGATCCATTGGACAGGGCATCCAATCTATTGCACCCTCCCACTGTTTCTGCAATATACTCAACGGCATTTTATGTCTGCAGGCCGTGATCAGAAGAAATTCAACCAAGCTTACCAATCATTTTTAAATGAATCTGTGCACCCTGACCCCTCCCTTCTGCCGCTTTAATTTTTCTTCACTTTCCTTATAATGCTTTTAAGAAATAAACAGAAGAGTGACGAGTTGTCTGCATGCCTCCATTACCATTTTTACGTCTCTCCCAGCCACCATGAGCATCATCTGATATGAGAGGAAAAACGATAAGCAGAGAAGAACAAGAGTGATATTTGTTTAATGACTTCAAGCGAATTATGAAGGCGGCACACGCTCTGCAACTCTGAAGAAAATATATTAAATGGATTGTTTTCATTTGCCTCCAAGGCAGCCTGTATTATCGTTGGCATGATAATACCAAGCCTCTGGCTGATATTAGACTGCCTTGGAGATAAAAGTATGCAACAACCCTTTTATGTATTCGCACAAATGTTCATTAAAGTGTGTGAAAGGAAAACAAATCAAAGGACAAACTAAACCCAGACGATGAAAAAGGAAGCGGAGGATAATTCAGCGATGGTAGCGGTGATATGTGGTACACAACAAGTAAATAAAGCACTTCAGAATCATCTAGAAGCCTTTTTTTAACAATCCTCACCTGAGACTTCTAGAGCCAAGAGAGTTGGACAATTCATCATACACAACAAATGCATTGACACATGCTCACTGCGATTGCAGTGGCCCAGAAACCCACAAACAAAAAAGTATTAAAAGGATACCATATGGCCTACCATTCAACTCAAGCATACAGGGGACATGTTCAACGCCGATTTTCCCATGGGGGGATGTTACATGTTTTATGTTCTACAGACTTGTTATGAGGGGGACTATAAATAAAAGATCAACACTATTAGAATTGCGCTATTGTGCTGATAAAGCAGGTGATATGCTTTGGTTTTATTGTGTTAACGTCTGCCCTGTTTTCACCGGGCATATGGAGACTGTGTTCTCTGCTCTTAATGAGCGAGCGGTCTATTGGAAGCTACACCGATACACCATCAAAGAGAATGATCATCAGCGGTGCACACTTCATTTACTTCCTCCTCTCTCTTCCTTATATTCTCTTTGCCTCTATCTCCCCCTCACTTGCTCACTCTCTGTCACTCTCACCCTCTTCTCCTCTCTCTCTCTCTCTCTCTCTCATGAGTAGCATACCTCGCTGCAGCTGCATTAGGACCACTCTAATCTGTGTGGCAGGATGGAATGGGATGTTCAATGGCTTTTTCTCGTTTCCCGGCTGAGAGGGCCGTGTAATGTGCTAATGGACTCTGCGGCTGCTGCCTGACCCCCATGGTAGAGCGTGTGGAGTCAGGGCTCACAGCTGTGACCTCCCCACCCCCTCTGCTACTATCTCAGCCAAACAAGTGTGGCTTCACTGAAATCTTTTTATAGTCGTAGAGAAAGTGGCCATTCACTTCTAAGGTCATTAGAGCTTCCCAGGTGAACTCTCTGTGCTGCATGTCTGTGTGCCCTGCCACTAATAGGTTTGGATAGACATGCACTCTGACACAAAACTGTTAAGTACTGGCACATTATCAGAAGCACATGGGTCTGTAGTATATTTTTGTTCTTGAGTGATATTTTAGAGAGGAAAAATATCAGGGTTGTTACTTACTGTAAGTAAAATTGGATTTTCAGAAGCACTTTTTGGACCCAGGGTTATTCAAGGTCACCCAGAACTTATCTGCTCCAAGTGATTATTAAGGCACAATGAAAACAAACTGGCAGGTTCACTCATTCTGTGTCAAAAACTTTGTTAACATTTTGTTCTATTGTTTTATTACTGATTCATTATTAGTCAGGGCGTGTGGCTTATTCATAAGAAAGCAGATCGAAATGATCTATCACAGCACTAAGTATTTATTAATCTATTATGTTGCTTTGCCGTGATTTTTTATTCTTATTCTACTGGTTAATCCCCACAAATTAATGATGCAGTGTCTAATCAATAGTCTTTACAGCTATAATAGAGTATAACAGCGGAAAAATGTTCACCATTTCAAAACATTTTTGGATTCTGAGACTAACTATGCTTTGATTTAGATTCAGAATACCACAGAAGAGACAGATGCTACAGTTGCATTACTTGTTTTATAGCTCACCTAAACCCATTTTAGTGCTATTCACTTTTTTTTTATGGGCTAACATACTACATATTTATTCATCTATTTTTTTATTATTGTTGATGCAGTAACATGTAAATGTGTTTTTCTTCTTCATCATCTGCTAAGTAACTCGTATAAAATTAAAATAGTTAAGTAAAACATCAATTGTACTTGATTGAATGTACTTAGTTACTTCCAACCACTGGTGTTCTGTTTTATGTGCAGCTTAGTTTGAAACACTCCACAGGAGTACTGCCCTCAGCTCCATCAGAGCACGGAAAACATGATGTGAGACAGGCTTAAATCTGTAAGACGAAGGTAAGAACAGAAATGCTGAAGTGTAAAAAGTCTGAATGCCAGCAGCTCTTCTCTTCTGCAGGTCCTAATGTTATTCATCACATCAGAGATTCTGACTGAGATCTCAATTACCAAGCTTGCTGAGCAGACAGCGGTGTCTTGATTTTTCCCTGATAAAAGTGTTTTCAGAGGTCTAATTTCAGACCACGAGAAATTCAAATCTCAGTGGGAGCTACATGACAAAGTGGTTTGTCCCATTGCTTAGTGTTACTACAGCTGGTTAGTCACTAATTTTCATTTAACTTTTAATGTCGGTACACTCAATAGATACGTACAACATGTGCTTTTATAGTTCACCTTGTCTATCCTATATATAAATAACATGAATGGTTCAAACCATTCACTATATGTTGGAAAATAGTTGCTGCAAACATGTGAAAAGACTTTGAACCATATATTACTGAAATGTGGAGTTAAAGGTTAACAGTCCAGGATTTTGTTGGCGGTCCTAAAGGGTGGCTCGATGATGCACTGAGGCCACCCTGAACAAACACCTGAACCTCTAGCAGAGTTAGAGATTAATTCATTCCGCTCAGTGTTTCAAAGTTCATGTTTCAGACGCTTCAAAATTACTGTTTGACAGCACCCATGAGTGGGCGTGGCTTCAGCACATTCAGCGGACACACCCCCACAGTCCTGGAGCTGAGAATACTGCTAATTTCTACCCAGTTATAACACCTAATTTTATAAACTTGTGGATACTTTTAATCATTCAAACTTGGATGGGTGGTTAATAACACTCTATGGTCTGTCAAACATGAGTGTGTGGTTGTCTCCGGGTTCTTTGTTCATAAGAAAATACTGATCTCACAATTCTGAGAAATCCTTTGAAATGTTCCACAAATACCTTTGCCATCTGTTGACCTCTGAAGTCCAGCTGAATAGGAAACGGAAAACATTTCCTCCTTGGCATTCATATAATAATAAAAGGAAATAACTTGGACCTCAATGTGGGTCTCTCTGGTCTTTGCCACTATAGAAAAAAACATTTTTCTGAACATTTTTCGGAAAGTAATAATGGATGATTACAGTGACTTGAAGCCTGTTAACAGTTTATTGTTGTAAAAATGCTTGCTGATATGAAATGTAGGTGTTCTTTTACCTTAACAGCTCCCTGTAATGTCCTCATCACGGTAAAAGAGCTTGAGGAAACAATCATCACACTTCATAGCGGGATTTCTGGCTGACTCTGTGTAACCCTGGAATATCCTATCACAGGGCTTAAAAGCAGCACTGATGCAGGTGAAACACAATTTTTATAGTTCTTTGACTACGCTGAGTCCACACTATTTTAGCCTGTGCCTCAAGCCATTCTGGTGACCACATGCAGTGCAGAGAACCAAATGGGATGCCGGCAGCCAGGGGCAGTGTGACATTTTGAATCAAGGTACAGGCAGTAACAGACGCAGGGCAGGCCTATCCATGGAAGGGTAGCAGAGCTTTGTTTGTGGGTCTTCTTTCCAGTCACTGCATGATATAATCAGTAATATTGTTCATAAGCACCAACCACAACTAATGCTACTACTTAAAATACCAAATTTTAGTATGTCATTTCTAATCTAATTTTGAATATTCTTACAGTAACTTGTGATTTTGCTCTGTGGACTTTATTATTATTATTATTTTAGTAATTATTCATCATATCATATCATTTTAATATCCGTTCGTTTATATCCACAAAACATAACATTTTATTCTGAGGGAGTTTTCTATTCTAGCATGTCACATATGTCACATATAGGGGCTACACAGGGTTAAACATATGTCTTGGCAGCATCAAGCTTCTATAAACATTTCATCTTAAGACAACTTGTGCATTTCCTCTGCACTGACTGAACTGACCGTTGATGAAAAGTCTTCACAACATTTCTGATATTTTTAAAATTTGTTATCTGTATAATAATATGACAGACAAGTGACTTAAGTCATTTGGTCCAAGTTCCAGGTCATATTTTCTTGGGTGAGATAGGTCAAGTTGAGTCAAGACCACAGAGCTGTCACACATTCAACCAATAATGTTTATTTAATTCAGCAAAAGTAAAGTAACTTAACCTGTTATCTGGCATCAGTCTGATCAAAATAAGCCTTCAAAGAAACAAAGTTTGATGTTGTAGTCTGGCTGTTAACGGTATTAAGCAGTTGGCTTTTTCCCCCCTTTGAATGTGAAACTCTTGAATTCAAAAGTGATGATTCCTGGCACAAGCATCAAATCGATGATCCAATCCAAAGACCATTTATTATCATGTAAAGTTTCAGACTGGTTAGTGATTCAATAATAACTATGACATCCCTTGTGTGTCCTTGCATACCAGGTAGTGTTACACTGATACTTGTAATGTCAATATTGAACATTTTTTATATTTTATATTTAATAATAGAAAACAAGTCATTTAAGTCATCATGTCTTAAGTCAAATCAAGTCATATGTCTTTATCTTCCAAGTCCAATTGGAGTCTTAAGTAATTTATTTTCTCTCAAGTTGAGTCATCAGAACAGTTCACATCTCTGTGCATCGTGCCCAGAGTCTCTCCAGATAACAGGGGAGAGATTTGTCTGCCAGTCAAAGGTGCAGCAGTAGCAGCAGCAGCCTAAGCTGAACAGAGAAGACAGAATATCCTTAAAACACCAAGGATCACCACACCCAGCCAAGTGTTACCGCCACATTCTACCAGTTTACCCCCTGAGAAACAAAAGCCAAATTCACATAATGCCAAAAAACAACAATACCAACATCACTTTAACACCAAGAAAAGTGCAAGCTACAAGTCTGAAAGAACACAATTTTACTCTGTAAAACCACCAACAGAACACTACCAATACTTAAAAAAAAAAAAAAAACACAGACACACAATGGGAGCTGCGACCACATGCTGCCACTTCACACGGTGCAAGCATAATGATATTTTATTATTTATGGTTTGTTCTTTATATTTTTATTCTTAGGTTGTTGTCCATCGTCACTGTGTGTAATGCTGCTGCCGCACTATCATTTCCCAGCTTGGGATAAATAAAGTATATCTATCTATCTTTCAGCAATGAACTAAACTTGGTTCTCTGTTATCCTAAACACAGTACACATACTCAAGGAAAGTTTTTTTAGGGAGGACTTCATTATCCACATCAAGAGTCTAAGGATAACATGCTGTGCAGATTGTAAAGCTCCCTGAGGCACATTGTGATTTGTAATACGAATAATCATGTGGCAAATAATAAGAAAGACATACTGTATATATATATATATATATATATATATATATATATATAAATATATATATATATATATATATATATATATATATATATATATATATATATATATATATATATATATATATATATATATATATATATATATAATTATTATTATTATTATTTTAAAGCTAGTATGAAACAAACAACAAAATAATTACTTCAAGGAGTAAATTCAGTGTTTGCTTGACTTGACTTGACGTCTGGTTTAGCCCTCCACTAATATAAGTGGAGACCCAATTATTCTAGCGTGCAGATCCAAATGTTATTGGACAGAATGGATCAAATTCTGAAACAAACAATTTTTCATAGCAACAGAGAGACGAAACTTCCCTGTAACCATAGGAACTTAATGGTAACCATAGAAACATGTGTGTGGTGTGATAGGAGAGGGCATGCAGTGTTGATGCTAGAATGGACGCTGACTAAACTTTCTCCTACCTCTCTCCTAACTTTCTTGCCGCTAGTTGCTTTTTAGAAATAAAGAGGGTCACTGAGAGGCTCGGAAATAAATAATTTCTCATGTGTACGCAGGGATAGCTGTGTTTGCCATAAAAGGTTCAGTGGTTGCACAGTATATAGTTGTATCATCGATATAGAAACAAGATACCGTCTCTGAGATTTGCACAGTTGCCATATTAGGTCAGTCAAGATCCACTAGTAAACAATTACTATTTCAGTTACTGGCTGGCTGTAATTACCTCTGTAATTCAGATTTGATGTTCCTCATTCATAGATTAGAGACTGCATGTCCCAGTGCAGGTCGTGGCTATTCTGAAGGTTAATGTTTTGGCATACACCTGAATAGATCCACCCCCAGTAAATGTGAAGATAAGGCGGCAGAGTGGCGTTGACATATTCCAAGGTGACCTCTAAATAATCCACGACAACCATGTGACTATTTCCCCTTCACAGCGAGACTGCAATAAGCTATATGTCTCAATTAAAGAATGACCTTTAGTCATTACTCTACTTTTAAACTTCTCAAGTACCAGCAGTAAAATGCAAACTGTTTGAGTGCTAGTGTCTAACTCATCTTCTTTAAAGTTACTTTTCATTCCCTGAAGCTATCTTTAAGTAGTTGAGCCCCCAGAGATGCTCCCTAAGGCCTGGCTGCCCACAAAATCACCTGCTCCCATGGGACAGGAAGCAAAGCCGACGCAGAAGAAGAAAGAAGGCTGATCTTTGTCTTTTGTCTTCTTTTCATAGTTCACAAACCCTGAGTGTTTTCTGTGAGCTAACATAGGATCATTAGCTATATGGATCCTGTTTTGTATTTCAAAGCCTCGACAGTATAATGGTCAATACATGTGTTGAAGGACATTTATTTTCCACTTTTAATCATAGCTCTCAGCATTTCTCTGCCCTAAGCAGTTCATGCAAGTTCACAACATGTTCTACTATTTTGATTTTGTGTTTTCTTTTTAATTAATATGCTCACTGATTGACGCCAACAGACTCACTGAGTGGCAGAAAAAAGGTCATCAACACATTTTTAATACAGTTGATATTGTTCATGCCTTATGCTGTATGTACAGTATCACCTTGACCCTTGATATAAAGAAGAATGAAATGCAAATCTTAGTAATAAACTTGTGAACTCGTTACATATCACCGGCTGTGTATAAACAAACTTTGGTATCAGCACGTTTTAAACTCTACTATACTCACAGATGGCTTCATCTTTTCATACTGATGTTGTGCAGCCAATAATTGTTCACACAGAACTTAAAACTAAATTTAAGTTTCAAGGACATGTGGAAATTCATGCGCATTTCCCTACATGCATCACACAGTTTGGGCCTTTATTCAAAGGAAATCAACTCAACATCAAGTTTAACCTGAAATCCACACACAACCCTGACTAAATTCACATTCGGAGGAATGGGTTTGATATTATACAAACATGTTCTAGTGGGATCTAGCCTTCTCTCTCAGTTTAGATGAAGTATCACCAGCCCTAATTTTTTCTCTGTCTTGTCTCGCTGAGGACATTTAAACTGATTCCTCTGGGAAGGACCGGAGGTGTGAACTGGTCCTTTTAGAGGAGAAAATGGAGTTCACAAGCAGCTGACATTTAAATTCTCTGAGGATCAGGCCGGAGATACTTTTTAGTGGAGAAGAACTTGCGACTATAACAAAGATTTTGGATTGGTTTAAAAGCCAATGACTGAGAAGTAGATGAGAGGTCAAGTAGCAATCTTGTTCGATGTTTGCTGTAAGATCTTTATTTAGAACTACTCTAATGCTAAATATTATCATCCAAATACTGTGAGGTCTAAATGCATCTCAATAGATTCTACAAAGGACTTACTGTCTATATGTTGTACAATTTTACAATAAAGATCAGTTTACCTGAAGGTAGCACTACTCAAAATGTAACAAAGCTATAAGAGAAATTAGCCATTTAGGGAAGGCTTTACAAAAAAGGTTATTGAGTTGCATTATGGAATTTGTAGAATACACTGTTTACAGAGCAGTGTACCCTTGTAAAGTAAGAATAAACATGTGTTCTGAATTTGTCAGATCAAAAAAGACATTTGAATAAGCCAAATTTGAATAATTAAAAATATTGACAATTTTATGAAATAGGTTGTCATAATTGGGTAAAAATGAGCAGTATTCTCAGCTCTGAATGCACTGAAGCCACGCCCACTCATGAGAGCAGTCAAGCAGCACTTTTGAAGCGACTGAAACATGTCATAAATGACATGATTAGTTTTAAAACACTCTGAGCGAGATAAATTAATATCTATCTCACTGCTAGGGGTGCAGCAGAACGCTCAGGTTGGCCTCAGCACAGACTTTAACTAGGGACTAAAAATGATAATATCACAGCCTTTTCATTGACTTTGACTTTTTTAA
The DNA here is from genome assembly GCA_004119915.2 of Collichthys lucidus. NCBI lineage: Eukaryota > Metazoa > Chordata > Actinopteri > Sciaenidae > Collichthys > Collichthys lucidus. The sequence continues at coordinate 22,268,754 of CM014086.1, forward strand.
TCTTTCACAAGTTAATGAGGACAATAAATCAATTGAGCCCCTTTAATATAATCAACTTAGGTCTGATGAGGTTTATCTGAAATATATTTCACATATTTTTTGATCAATTATATATGTGTTTCATTATGTATGCTTTCTAATAATATTTCATAGACAACAATAAATATTTTGACTCATGACGTTCTTTTGTGTCCTTTTAAAACTTGTGGCTAATGTACACAGACACCTGTTGTTGTGGAGAAATTGCTAAAGTCAAAGGTCAGTGATGCCTCTGATGTCTTATGCTGTATTATTTATTGACGTTTGGCCGAGGAGAACTAGAGACACTCTCAAAGTTCATCAGAAGTGCCTGAGTAGGTCTCACATTCTGCCGAACTCATGCTGGATCGACTTTAAACCAAGATAACACCACAAATATTATACGTCCAGAATTAGAGAGAATGTTTTTACCCATGCAGGTGTTATTGTCAGCATACTCTAGTCTGGAGACACAGATGTCTGTTTACGCAGATTGGAACGTCAACAGCAAGCTATCTAATATGTCTATGAAGGCAGCAATGGGTCTCTTCGACCCTGGCCACCACAGAGTTGAGATAGACTGGCACCTACTGTTCTCAACCAAAGCCAAACAACGATTTGTTTGAGGGATGACTCTTAACGTCTTAATAATGAGTGTATACTCCTTTTAAACCTTTTATGTTATATGTGTGAAAT
>CM014086.1:22274467-22382385 GCA_004119915.2 Collichthys lucidus
ACAGTAAAATCCCTGGGACATATTTTCATTGGTATGAAGTGAATTATTGTCCACAATGATGCTCCTGTTGGTCAGTCATAAGCGACAGTTTTTTTTTTTAATTTTTTAATTCTACGTTATTAATAATGCAGTTTACCTATGGCTTCATATGTGCTTATATTTTGGAACCACTGATAATGAAGGTAGGCAGCTTGACAATACCACGGGCATCTTAAGGAGGCTTGACACTAGAGCAAGGCAGAAAAGCTCTCACCCCAGAGTCGCTTTCAATTGAACAACACATGTTTTGGCTCTTGGCCATGTGGGTGTTGAAAATCTAAGGTTGATAGTTACTAAATAAAGAGACCGCATGCAGTGCAAATATACAGAGGGTGTGCAGACTATAACATTAAAGCAAATATTGACATAAGTGGGATGAAGTGTGGGTTGACTGGAGCATGAAAATTCAAACTTTGCCAGCAAGTCACGCTAAAGCTAAAACATTGATTTCATATTTATAATTGAGGATGTTTTTTTGTTTTTTTTTTATTTCCCTAAATTTATTAGCCTAAGTTTATTTGCCTGAATTTGCGCCTGTGAATCAATTAACAAAGACATTACTGTGTTGCACTGCAGCAGTCGATTTAATCATCATGCAATCAAAATGAAAATGTATCTAATACACAGTGATCATTTCCATTTAGCTAAATGTTAGAATAAACAGCCGTGGTACATTGTGAACATAAATTTATATAAACCTTCATACTCACCCAGTATGTTAAAACGCAGTGTCGTCATAATGATGTTTCAGTTTCCTAGCAACAGATTATATTCAACACTTTTCTTCTGTCTTCGTCTTTTTCTTAATGGGAGCTGATGACTTCAGGACCAGCAGCAAACTAGCGTCTGATTAAAATCAGACACGACATAGCACTTCAGATGGGGCAGGGAAAACAACATGTGTGTTACAGTACGTGTTCTCTACTAAAAAAACACTCAGCGTGAAATATGTCCCCTCCACTACACCCGTGACAGTTCATTACCACATTTGAGCAAGATTTGAAACGAAAAATCAGCATCACGGGTTGGGAAAGGATCCAGCTTCAAGAGTGGATTGTATGAATGGCTTTCCGACCTCCTCCATTGTGGGTTTTGCCTTCACAAGTTTATCATTATTTCATAAGGTTTCATAAGGTCTTGTGAGAGTGAAGGAAGCAGATGGTGGTGTAGCACAGCGTAAAATTATTTCTGTTTGGAACTCATTCTTGCTCAATCACACAATACAGCACATAGGACTTAACAACAGACTTTCCACTGTAATCACATTCCAATGCAATAGTATAGTAATGGCAATTGTAGTTACACAAGGAATAGTTCAACATTTTGGGTAATACACTTATTCACTTTATGGCCAAGTTACAGTAAATATGTAGCTGGAGCCAGAAGCTGGTTAGTTTAACTTGGTATTAAGACTAGAAACAGGGAGAGGTAGTCGGCCAAGCTCTCTGGCTCCATCAAAAAGCACATTTAAAGTTTTAAAGAGGTTATATGGTGTGTTTCAATTGTACCAAAAACAAAGTGTTACAAACAAGAAGTCACCATTTTGCAGGCCAGCAGACTACTTCTTTGTCTGAATGTCTGAATGTCTGGTACATTGTCTCCAATAGAAATAATCTGGGACATAACCCCAACTTTTTTACATATTAAACATACAAGATATAATGTTTAGAGGTGCTGCTAGGCAGATTCTGTTACCTTTGGAAAGTCGTTTTTTTAATCTTTGTGCCAGGTTGACTGGACGCTGGCTCCAGCTACATATTCACTCTACAGACATGAGAGTTGTAAAACTTTTCATCTAACTCCTAACAAGAAAGCACATTTGTCAAAATGTCGAACTATTCCTTTAGATTGGGGAATATCCTGAGAACAACATAGTAATCACAGAGGCTTGGCACAGTAGCTTAGTATTATCTAGGTATTATTGGGTAAAAATGTCTCAAGATAACAATGGGGGAAATATTTCAATAACAGCTCAATGCGCTCACAATTATCAGGGAGAAAAAAAGATGATATAATATTGTGAGCAAATGAGCCTGTTGTTAACTTATTACTAACATCTCCTGCTGTTTTATTCTTTCACTCATTACTACCTTCCTGTTTTTGTGCCATCTATCCATCCATTTTCCATAACTGGTTATTCTTATCAGCTTCATGGATATATTGAGCCTAACTAGGAAAAGTATAAAAAATATTTACAGATGTGAGTCCGCCAAGTGACCAATGTGTTCTCTCCCGGGAATCCAACAAATTGCTCCACTTCCTGATTTCCATGGCAACCTACATTTCCATCACAGTGGGATTTTGGATAGGAAACTCAGTTTCACCGTATCTGCCATCTGTCTCTCCAATATGGAGGTTTGTTTTGGGTTTTTTTTTTTTTTACAAAAGAAAAAAAGAACAGCCTTATAGGCGAAAGTAGAAGGATTTGGCAGAGCACCAAACAGATTCCCTCCACTTGTTTATCTAAATTATTCATGGTCTTGATGCATTATGCATCCAGAATGAGACACACGCAAATCAAGCAGCACTGTTTCATGTTTTGTCTCCATGTAAGCAAGTACTAATTTGGCATAGTCATAGTCATACTGAGTTCTGTTTAGCATCCATTCACAAGCTATTCTGGGCCTAGAGCTCTGTTGAGGCTTTGCATCCGAATACAAAGATGAAGCTGCGATTTTGCCTGTGTGTGGTTTGGCAAAATTGCAGACGTGTCTCTTATGCAACACTGAAGGTCATTCAAAAACTGGACGCGGTTCATAGCTCGTACAGTAGTATGTAAACTGAAAATAAATTAACAGTTGGAAAACTGACCTGATCTACTGTATGAAGCAGACAAAGATCAAACACAAGAAAAATATCCCAACATCCCATTTTTCTCCCATGGCAACCATGCAGAGAGAACATGTGCTATCAATTATAAATACTACATAATAATTTTACTTGTTTTCTTTGTCGAGACTTTACCTGCACCAGTACAACTTGTCCTTCACATACACCTTGTCCCTGCTGGAGAGAAATGAAACAGAGATATGTGGTTTGTTGTTTTAGGCAATATAGCAACAGAGGCCAATCTGGTCTCTTCTAGCATGTGCCTCAAAGCAATAACCTCGCACAGTGTCTTGCGTATGAGGCCGTCCTATACAGTTCAGCAGCATGGAAGAGTGGGACAAAGTCAGCTCTTTTCACACGGGTTGACGCACATTCCTGATAAAGTAACTCTGTGAGGGATTCGGTCTGTCCCACTGTGCGACGTGCAAGAGTTCTGTCTCACAGACATGCACAATGTACACAACTGTAAAAACCAAAAAAGGGAGCATGTGAAAGGAACAAATGTACATGCAATTATAAAAATGTAGTTTGTTAACTCAGCACTGTAATTGTTGTTGTCCTAGGACACCTTCCAATTATGTTGTCATCTGATTTAATCCAACATTAACATTTGTCTTATAGTGAGAAAAACAGCCAAGCTGTACTAAATATTAAAGATGAGCCTTACTTTGGCGGCCAAAGAAATGCCTCATACATTTACACTCAGGTCACATGTGGGATCAGTTTAAGGTGGACAGTGAATCTGGGTTCTGGTCTGTTGACTGTAAACATTGCAAGGACAGCTACAAAAAGCTGACACCCAGGTGAGTCACTTAGCTTTTTAATAAATGAGAGGGTTTTTATTTGTTAAAATAGAAAGTCATAGACTGTATTTTTAATATACTTCAGTTTTAGAGAGACAAACAAAAACATCTGCGAACAACCTGAAATCCCAGATAACTAAGACTCCAGGTGACTGTGGTGGGTCATTTGGGATAATTTGTCCGTTCTCTGCTTTACAGATTGGCAGTGAATAAAATCATGTTGATCACTTGACAGAATGTTAATAAGGTTTAAACAGTCAATTTGTCATTGTCAAAAGTCACTTTTTGTTTACTTATTGTCTCATTTTCATGATGAAAAACAAAAAAAGTTGTCCATGAATATTCTTCACCATCGTCTTCAGTGACAAATTAACGCTACTTTGTATTCTAGTCGGTCGTGTGAGGGCTCTCTGTTCTGACAGAAAAACCTACAGTTTAAAAACGACAGCAAGCTTTCCAACATGAGTTATCACCTCTGTACAGGAAAAAAGTGAGGACACCTCCCGGTCCCCAATTCATCAGACTGTCCAAATACAATTGCACAGCCAGCCCCAGATCAAGCACACCATTTATTAACTCGAATCTCTTGGTGTCAGGCACAACACCTCATTCATCCTACCACTGTGCTGATCCCACGGGCCTTTTACTCTAAGACAAGCGGATAGATCCTCCCGTTCAGGACCTGTGGGTGTCTGGCACATATAAATTGCAACTGTTTTGGTTTGGATGTCATTTCTTTTACCTGTGTGAGACCCTTCACCTCCTTTGGTTCCTTAGGGAAGTAGTCATCTCCCCTCTATCCCTGTTGTCTCCAGGCTGTGTTAAGATTATTGAGGGGAGAAGAGGTGGTAGATTGGAAACAAAGACCAAATGTAATTTAACACTCCATATGTGGTATGTGTGTTTTATGGTGCAGGAATGCTGTAGATATTGGGGTATTCTAAAAAAGGTTTTGTTATTTAACTTTTTTTTTTAAATTTATGTTTAGAGTTCATGTTCAAAAAATCATTTTAGTTTTCTTTAAAAGACATTGGTACATCTCAAACTAGTGGACGCATTTCTCTTCCTCTTCATCCTTCTCTTCCTTCATTTGATTGTTTCTTCTATACTCATGATTGCTAATTGCTCACATCAAGGTGAGCTTGCCAACTGAAAAGGACTTTACATAAAGTTATATAAACTATGCTGTTTGAGGTCTGTAGGAGAACTTAATGTTGATGCAAAGAATTGAATAAACTGAGGTACTGTAGGAAAAATGACAGGTGGGTATAGAAGGCCTTAGAAAGGAACAGCAGGTAATGCGTTTGCAAGCACAACACCTGAAAACATAAATGGACATTATCCAACTCCATTAGCTGCTAGAGCACTTTCTTTCTTTCTTGGCGACCTATTGAAGCATCACTGCAGTAAACTGAATCCCACCTAAGTAATGCTTCATAATGGTGGCGACGACAGCATCGTTCATTACACTCATTATTCTAAAGTGGTTTGTCTCATCTGAATATATTAAGGAAGGATTTAGCAGCTGTCAGAGTATACATGAAAGACACAGCTTTTCACAATTAAAATTGAAGTTTTAATGATCAAATAGGCCTTATACCTTCATTTTTGTGACCAACGTCAGTAAGCATTTCATCAGTTCAAGTTCAATTTCCATCAAATGCTTAATAAAGTGCGTCATGTCTCTTTAGCTAATTCAATTCAATTTTATTTATATAGCGCCATATCATAACAATAGTTATCTCATGACACTTTTCATACAGAGCAGGTTTAGACCATACTCTTTATAATATTATTTACAGAGACCCAACAATTCCACCATGAGCAAGCACTTGGCGACGGCAGAAACCTCGGGCAGACCCAAGCTCATTGGTGGACGGTCATCCACCGCGGCCCGTTGAGTTAAAGATAGAGAGGAGGGGAGGGAGGATAGATACATAAATAGACGGATAGAGAGACAGAGAGAGAGACAGATGCACAGCGGCAGCAAATCATTAAGTAACTATAAACTGTAATGGACATATGGTAGCAATAATGACCGTAATAATATATCTAGTGGAAGTCGTGCAGGACCACAGCAGCAGCCATGAGAACCTGCTGGATGAGAGAGCACAGAAACTCAGGGGAAGAAGTTGAGTTAGTAACATGCATTAAAATGCATTAACGAGACATGAATGTTTACAGATGGTGATGTTGATGGATAGAGAGAGAGACAGAGAGACAAATAGAGACAGAGAGATGTATGTATGCAAAGATGGCTGCAAAGATTTTAAGAAAATCAGAGATGACTGTGAGATCCTGGCAATGAAAGAAAAGAAAGAAACAACGACATACATTAATTCAATTATCTGGTTTCACTGGGCAGCCTCTCACTGTTAACTCTAGTGAGTTCACTTCATCTTATTTCTCTTAGCACTCAGAGATGTGGATTGTGAGCCACCCAACACACTTCACCAGCAGTCTACCTAATCTATTATTGTGACACACACACACTCACACACACACACACACACACACACACACACACACACACACACACACACACACACACACACACACACACACACACACACACGCACGCACAGATGCTTCAAACTTTCGTTTACAGCCATAAACAACTCTAACACCAACATGTTCCCTCCTTCCTCTCTCTCTGCGTCTCGTTTTCTTTCTGTTTCTCGGGGATACAAACGTGACAGATATAAATGGAAATGTCAGCTGTGGAGCAGCTACCCAATCCTCTGCACAGGATAATGGCTGATCTGCTGGGGATTTCCAAAGGGGCCTTGTCTCTAACCCCCACATCCTCAATTACCAGCCCACCAACAGGCCCCCAGATGATCTCCACATAGCAAGGATGAGCTAAGGAAAAAGGTTTCAGCAAACAGCATAGATATTTCACAGTGCACTCTACCATCCAACATATCAGCTATGTTGAACTCACCTGCTTGGACACAACCAAGCAGACATGCACACAGCCTCCAGTGTGGTTGGTAGTGGTCCTAAGCAAAGATACTGTAGCTGTGCTGGTATCCAGTTCTAATTCACAAAACACATATGTATGCCCACATAAAGTTCCGTATAAAGATTATACAGAGCTATCACAGACTTATACAGTATACAGAAGGAAATAGAGGCATTAAACATCAGTAGCGGAGGTGTAATCTTGGCGCTAAGCCTTTTAATTAGATATAAAGTTAATGTAGCACTCACATAATGTTGGTTTTGCATGCAAATTAACTGCTGCTTTGTTTTTCCAAGTCAGACAGCAAGACACTCCTCTGTATGTTTTTAAATCAAATGCATCATTTTTTAAAAGTCTGCATAAGGACAACTTTAAGCACACACAGATATCCCAGTGTTCGCATCATAAACACAAGGAAAATCGAACACTAAAATGTTACAAATTCCTGTTTGGATTTCTGTTTAGTCATGTCACACCACTACACATCCACAGCACTTCCAACAGGCTTTGTGTTCTGTAAAGGGGCTGTGACTATCACTTATCTTCAGAGAGCAGTGTATCCACTGCGGCAGCTTCACAGACGCACCTACTATGACAGTAAGGTTTGTTGTCACAGTTGCCAATGTGTAACACAGATGAAACATTTTAGCAAATGTGCTTCACTGTGATTGGATTAAAGAAGCTGCCTGCCAACACCTGTCCCTCTGATGAAAGTCTGGAGTCCTCTGTTTTGGAAGGGTACTGCTTGGCAGGTTAGAAAAAGATGTTTCTACACTGGAATATCTTGCTCAGTATTCATGAAGACTGCAGACAGAAGAGGAGTGCAGTGGTGTTGGTTCATGTATTTTCTCCAGTCATGTGAACATGGACATTTCGTGTCACTATGGATGCTGCAGCGGTCTAATGAAGAGGAATGGTTACTGTCGAGTTGCATTAGCTCACATGCTGTAAAATGCAAGCTGTGAAATCCATCATATTGGAGGAGGTAATTATGCATAGATAATTGCATCGTGTACAGAGCATTCGAACAAAAGCAAATAAATGCCCCCTTTCTTTATATACCATGGAAATACCTTGTTCGACAAGATAGACATAACAGAGTCTCCTGAGCGCAGGAATCACAACCAGAGAATTCAAGGTTTTACAAGCAAAGAAGCTTATTGTAAGCGCATCTTGTTTTTTGTTTTTTTTTGTGGGGGGTTTTGACTCTATGTCTCCATTGTTTGTTACTAGGAAACTACACACTGTAATGTGAAAGCACACAAATCGCACGGCAGCGTGTGTAGAGCACCGCTGGCCTGCTGCTGTTCAAGCAAGACAGTCTACCATCACGCTAGCAGCTGTGTGAGGCCGGACTAAGGAACAGCGGTGGTTTCAGTTAAATAATGAAATCAGCATGCTAAAATGTTTTCCATGTTTACCCAGAGCAAGTTCTCCATAAGTCCCCATGTTAAAATGCCCAATGTCAGTGTGGAAATAAACATGTTTACAGCCTGGTACAAAAAACAGTTTTGGTCTCTAGTTCCCCGTTTATGACCACTGTACTGAGTCTTCATTTCTATTGAAGACACCTATTCTAATTATGGCTTAAAGTTATGCAGAATTAACAGCGTGACTACTTGGATTCAGGATCTCACAATAACTCATCTATGGGTGATGTCACAGATCAAAAGTCCATGTTGTACACTGTCTATGTTTCACACGAAGCACAGGTGAGGCTGATAGAAATTCATATAAGCCATCATTAAGGGCTTAAATGTGATCATAAATCTGTCAGTTTCCCTTCACTTCATAGTGTACGATAGGGAGAGCCCCTTTGGTGCATTCTTATCAATCCATTCCACTTGTTTCCCTGCGACCTTGCTTGCGACTCGGTACCCGCAAGCCTTTGTTGATTTGCAATCAAGATTTACATTCCAGCTGAAAAAGAACAGTGCTACTCAGCTTGCTAGTTAGTCTGAAATGCACTGTGAAGGTCCTAGTTGTTTAGAGAGTTCAGTGTGCACTCTCTTCACCATATCTTTGGGGTGACTTCCTTCTGGAGCATCAGCTGTTTCTCCCTTTACTGTACGCATGGATGCACACCGTGAAACTGGAGCTGAGCTCATTCACGTATGATTATTAGCAGTGGATAATAATAATAATAATTACACTAATAATAATAAAACACCCCTATTTTATGGAACTCAATTTGAAAAGGAAATATGAAACATTTTAGTCTTAGTCTAGACTTATTTAACTTGAGCTTTTATTTGAGAGTAATGATTAGAAAGTGGAGTATATATATATATATATATATATATATATATATATATATATATATATATATATATATATATATATATATATATATATATATATGTATATACTAATAAATAACTAATAGTCTAGTCTTTGCTTCGCTCACATCCTCCACATCCTGTGCATCTCCTTAGGGCTGATAACTATGCAAAAGATTCTGGCACTCAAATGGGATGTTTCATTGTTCACCAAGATATTGGCTGTGCACTCTGTGAAAAGGAGCATATCCTACAATGATTTTAGCAAGGTTAAGGTTTTGTTCATGTGAGAGAGGAGGAGGAATACAAGATTGAAGTCAAATTAAAGAGAAAATAAAAAAATAAATATTTGGCAACATTTCTAAAAAAGGTTAATTTAACAGATGTGTTAATATTTTATCATAATTTTTCCAAAGATGGAAATAAATGCACTGAAAAGTTTGTATGGAGGATTGGAGGTCCACTGTAGACAGCCTAGTCTCGAGTTAAATCCACCTCCTTCCTGGGTACTTAATAATCTTCTCATGAAAGACACAGCAGGGTGTCTTCTTTTTTTCATTCTCTGGGGAGAAAATGTCCCATTTGTGTTCCTGGGGTGAAAATGAAATAGTATGCATCTTGGGTAATGTCTGGGTTTGATATCCTGAACAGATATTACAACTATAATAGAAATCCATAGTCTGACAGAAACATTCACCATTCTGACAACTGAACACTGGCTCGATATTTTGTAGGAGTAGATGTTTGGGCTTCTTTGCACATACAGCAGAGGCCTTTAGCTGGTCCGATTATATCATCACATTTTTCACTGGATCACTTTTTTTAAGAAGAAGAAAAAAAAGAGCATAATCACATGTATTTATCCTCATTCCATGCCTCAGTCTGAGTTAAACTAAATCACACATCATCCATTTGAAGAGATTAGACTCACCAATATATTAACTGAAAACTATCAAGCATCCCTACAAGTAACATAAAAAATTACTATAGTTGTTTATTTGATTTTCCTGCATGCTGTTGAAGACATCATTACAGGACTCTGTGTGCAATTTGGTTTTGGATAAGGCAAATAAATATCACTGATGGAAACCATCATTGTGCATAACTCCAGACCTATTGGAATTGAAACAAATCTGAGTTGCTGGTGCCAATTCAGTACGTCTGTAATCTGACTATTGCTCATGAAGCATATAAACCTCGGTCTATGTAAACATTAGGAGGTTACCTACCCACAGCTGTGTGTTCAAAAAACTGAAGGATTTTGTGTTGCTTCACTAGCTAGGACCACCCTATGAACAAGATACGTTTAAATGATTTATTTACAAGATGACTGAAGCGTAAACTCTTGTACTTGAAAAAAAAAGGCGGTATGGGTGCAGAACATGAGAGCGAAAGAGGTCAGAGAGAGTTGGGAGGTTATTTACGGCATGGTTGAAGTGTGGTCCTGCTTCTTAACTCCAACATTTTATCTGTGAAGTCGTCCATATAGGTTTTTGATGAGCCGTTTTGAATCTCGCCGCCACCATTTTGGCAATCCTGTCACCCACCTGTCAATCAAAGAAACCATGCTGATAATTATGCATAAAATAAAATAAAATAAAATAAAATAAAATAAAATAAAATAAAATAAAATAAAATAAAATAAAATAAAATAAAATAAAATAAAATAAAATAATATAATATTATATATGGAGAAATTAGCAATAGAGACCAAACATTTTTTTTTTTTACCAGGCTGTAAACATGTTTATTTCTGCTGTGAATTTGGACATTTTGTTATTGGGGCTTATCGAGTTTGACAGATACTGTTGCCAGCCTCAAGTGGCCATTTGAGGAACAGCAGTGTTTGGCACTTCCGCATTGGCTTCACTTCATAGCCACAGAGTTTGCCAAAGCTTTGCATTCATTCTGTCAAGTACAAAAAAAAAAATAAAGTAAGTAAGTTCATTGCACATGTCCCGGAATCAAAGCTGATTGTAGATACATTGCATATCTCATGTGTCCATATTTGACCATAGACTTTTGTATAGTCACGGTCTGTTTTTATGTGGTTTTTATTGGACAACGATGACATAGAAGTGGCACATGGTTATACAAACACAACATACATGTATCATGCATACATCTATACATACATAATATCACACACATGCATATATGTTTACACCCTGTCCATGTCCAATTATATTTATTCTTCCCCAGCTCCACCAACCATCCAAACCTCTTTTGCTTTTTTGCTCAGCCTGTTGTTTATTTGAAGATTTATGTTCATGTCTATGTCTGTTCAGGGGATATTAACTATCTGAGCAGAATCCTCAGCTGCTTTCTTTGAGAACTCTCTCTAAAGTATCTTCCACCAAATCTAACCAGTATGACTATTTGTTTCAATAATTGAGTAGACTATATCAGTTAAAAGAGGCCAGATTGTATGTTGCATTTACAATGCCTCTCTACAGACCTGCACCAAAGTCCTTTAAATCTACAGCGGCTGGTGTGGTAAAGTTTCAGACTTCTCACTCTTACTGGCTGACAACCCCATAACTCCCTCATACCTCATTCACCTTCCCTCCACTAATGAAGTCCTTCTGATGGGTCACCACAATGCATTACCTGAGACACCATGCCACTGAGTAATTAAAATCGCCTTGTGAAGCCGGTCAGGGGTGAAGTGAAGAGCAGTCAGAGCACGCAGTTGGGACAAGGTTCGGATGAGTCAACTCTAAGAGGCCTCGCTACCTCCTCCATCACTCCTACACTCGAAAGGTTAAGGAACGAGGACGGAATCCAACAGGGCGACTTGAATTTGGATGAGCGAAAAGTAAGTACGGACCATGAAAGTAAATGCGAAGGCGGCTTATATCGGCTTCTAGATCAACAGCAAAAAGAGATGTTATGATTTACATTGAAATGATTTTTCAGATGGGTTGAGGAGAAACTGTTATTGCTCATTTGGAAACAGATATAGCAGAAGGGGTCAAATAAAAATGACATTGGCATTGAGCTGTTACTTTTGGCCACGACTGTAGAATACTAAAACTTAAATTGGACGGTCACTTTAATCCCTTTGGTGATGCTACCAGCTCAGGCTCTCCTCGGATTGATTGCTGGTTGTAAAGCATAACAATATCAGGCAGGAGCAAACCATTCAATGGAGATTAAAGTTGTGTTTGTGTAGGTGCGTGTGTGTGTCTGTGTGTGTGTGCGACGAAGTCTCACAATAACTATAAACGCGCCAACTCTATCATTCTTCCATCCTATCCTTTCCACTTAGAGCACACACACACACACACACACACACACACACACACACACACACACACACACACACACACACACACACACACACACACACGCAAAACACATCAGCAATTCAATCAACCTCTATTCAAGCAGAAAGCTATTTGAGTTGTCAGACGTAAAAGATGAAATCCTGATCTGTAGTATTGCTGCCATATTTTAAGTACAATGAAAGTGAATGACTGCCAGCTATTGATCTGAAGCGTTTCATCACTTTAATGGTTCTAACGATACCCCAAATCAATCTTAATAAGCCGAAATCAACTTTTATAGGTAAAAAAAACACACACATTCAAATGGAAAGGAATACTAAAATAAGAAGAAAAAATGAAGCATATCAAAAGATGTCACCCTGATGAAACTAACTTTATTTATCTCTATTGTCTCAAACATTGTCTGCTCCGACCGAATACAGACATAATGTAGCGTCTATTGTCTTTTTTCTTCATTATGTTGTTTGGCAGGAAATTACAGGTCAACACAGAATGAAAAAAGAAATGTCAAGCGTTTTGTTTACTGGAAAATCTCCCCACTGCACACGACTTTAATGTGATTTTGTTAAAAATCTCTCGAGATTGTTTTTGTGGACCTCGTGAGCCAAGCCGGACCACATTTCCCAGTTTCATTATCATTTAAATGGAGCTGTTGCATTCAGCGTATTGTTCCTCCCAGTCTGTATCACAGATGGATAGTTTCTTTTAACTGAGCCATTTCTCTTATCTTCTGCTCATCTTTGATCATACCTGAGCTGTGTCTCCAGGTCTGCGCTGTTAAGCGTTGCTGCTCTCTAAAGAAGCGTGTTTTCTTTTAATCAGTACTTGAAGATCAGAGAACTGCCATTGCCTTAAGAATATTTATAGTTTTTCCGCCAGTCAAAGGAACCAGTGACATTTATTACACAATTTTCAGTTATTTGAACGTTTTCTGACAATAAAGTGTATGCCACGGCCTAGACAAACTCCATCACAAAAGCTTCTTCCCCAAATATCTGTATTCACCCCTGACACTATAACTTTGATCTACTTTAAAAATATTGCACTTTGGTGAAAGAACGAAAACAGGGAAAAAACAGATATCGAGGGGAAAGTTGGATGCAGAGAAAAGGTACAGGAAGAAATAGTTAATGTGCACTCGTCAGCTTCTCTTTGTGTCTGCAGAGCGTGTTTGTATCATTTTCTAGCTGTCTGAGCCTCTTCCCCTTCATAGCGCTGAAAGTGTTGAAATGCAACTCAGCTGTGAAGTGCTCCATAATTCCATTTCAGAGGTGATTGGGACCTGCATATCTGCAACGCTTCTACCTGCAGACAGTAAAATGACAAAGGACATTTTCCACTCACTGGTTTATGTCAGTCCAGCCCCTTTTTTTTTCTTTCCGAGAGAGCTCCAAGTTTGAGGTAAAACGTGTCTGATGTGATGCCATTTGATGTACTCTTAAATTTTCTCCTTGGGAGAAACAATAGACAGGATTTGTGCTGTCACAAAGTTGAATCAACCAGAGAATTGCTTTTAACTTTTCAAAGAATGACAGAAAAACGATCAGGAAAAAACCCACCCTGAAACTTGACAGTATCCCTCAGCAAATGCAAAGTTTTCTGTCTTTCCCACCCGCTGGAGAGCCTCTGAGGAGAACCTGATCAATTTAGGGAGTTTTTCAAACAACTACCCTGGGTATTACAGTAAAATAGGCCTTTCTTGTGATGTATGCCAACATTATCTTTTGCAAAGTATTGATGGATCCAGCCTTTGTCTATTTAAGTGGCAGGGCTGAGGCTTCATTTTCCAGCTTTACATGCCGGCTTCCATACAAAAGAAAGGTGTTAGACTTTATCAGAGTTCACCGTGTGCTTGCATAGGCTTTTCTTCGCTACAAGGAACAGCCGAGGCTATAAATCGTGATGCAGTAAAGGTGCGAGCGCAAGGAGACTGAGAGAGGGGGGGAGAGGGGAACAAAGAGCAAGGAACAGAGAGGAGGAAAAAAACAAGGGAAAGAGACAGAAGGAACATTGAATTCTCACTGAAGCATATTATGAGTGAAATGGAGGGGTGGCTGTAAATTACGGATAATTTGTGTCATGAGTTGGAGGATTTAAATCACTGGAATCAATGTCAAGGAGGAAAGGAGAGATATTGCACCCAGTCAACATTAGAGGAGACGAGAGCTGGCATTAATGGATGGGTGGAGACGGGGAGTTAAAAGTACGAGAGCATGAGAGGGGGTCAGGAAAAGAGATGGATGATTTTTCACTCGTCTCTCTCTGTCTGTTGGCAGGTGTATGCACGCATCATTAAAGGGGTGAAAAATGCAAGAGGCGGAAGCTGTAATGACTCACTAATGACCTTGACCGGCAACTTTAGCGGAGGGGACTCTTGTCTGCTGCTACCTGGGCAGTGTTAACATGATTAACTGCGAGACTGCCAAGGACATGAGTGAGGAAAGAACAGAACTATCCAGACTATTAAAGTGCTCTGTGTTCATGTTCATGACTACTTTTTTTTCTCTCTCTCCTTTCAGCTCCTGTCAACTCAAAGCAGGACATATCCTTTGTTCACTGCGCAATATGTTTCATCCATCCTCAAGGTTTCCTGTCGTCTGGCTTGAAAAAAATAAATAAAATGTCAAACCAGCAAGCCTTCCCTCCGCTCATATTTCAGACGAATATTTCCCAAAACAGATGGATTGTTGATGTAAAATGTGCCCCAAGTTGTCGGAAAATGTTTAGTTCTGAGAAAGACAAATGGACATTTACCACAGCTTGCACTCCTGTTCATTCTGCCGTTCTGTGCTGGCTGCTGGTGTTTGTCCAGTGCATGCGTGCAGATGGCACTACATACAGTAAGGCGACAAACATCGCAGGTAAAACGGAGGATTAATGTTCCGTAAGTTAGACTAATTTACATTATGGCATTTGTGTGCTACGACTAATGGTGCGTTCCAGTTGTGCATGAATGTCGCAGTTTCCGAGCTCCAAGTCAGAATTTGAATCAGAACCCCCCGTGAAGTCAGATCTCCATCTCGGGAAGTCGGATTAATCTCACCAGCCAGACGTAGAATTCATGCTATCAGCTACCTATGTAAACAGTAGTTACATGTTTTGTTGTGCGTTTGTGAGGCTGGGAAGCGCTGGGAGCACTCAACTTTGGGGTTATGTTGTTCCGAGCACCAAGTTCCGACTTCAGTGTAAATTGAACACACAATAAGGCACGACTCTCACTCCATAGGGTGCTGAAGAGTGAGTTGCGCTTGTGCATTTGCGGTGATCAGATCAATGTCCACTATGACAGAGCGGTTGATTTCAATTCAATAAAGAAACTAAATTAAGCAGAGCGCAGTTTTAGTGGGTTACACAGATTGGAAACATGGTTGCGATCAACCATGACTCAAAAAAGATTCAATGGCATTGCTGTGTGCCATATTCACCGAGAGGCTTGACAGACTGGACAGACAAGAAACTGCCTGGCAGTATGTTCAGGGTAATGAAAGGAGAGATGTTTTTGGGGTGCTTCAGTGAGTCTGCTTCTAGACAGTAAATATGTTTGGCTGCACTATACTGTAGGGAATTCCTAACAGTACATTTACAGTATACATACTTATTTTTATTTATGTAAATATGTTGTTGTTTACACTTCCGAGTTTATACACATTTTTTTTTAAATAAAACATATTTTGCATAGGGCATGAAGTTTTGGTGGGAGACTGGCATTCCAGACAAATAACAGTTTCATCATAGTGTTCCATCAGGTACAGTAGGCCTTTGTTTAACAATGTTCATTGTTGTTTATCCATGATTTCAAATAAAAAATTCTTCATAGGCTTTTTAGTGCAAACCATTGGTTCATAGGTTTTTACGAAAGTAACTACTTGAGCCCAAATTACACAAAAATAACTTATTGAGTTGAAATCATTTGGGGACAGCTTGGTCCCCCCCACTTCAAAAATCACATCTGCGCCCCTGGTCCAATGCATGTCCCAACTATACAACTGTGAATCCCACTTATCTCACCAGTTCCACAGCATTTCTCTAACTGGAGGTAATGAGAGGGCACTCTACTGGCAAGAGGCCCAGAGGATTCACCAACAGACCAGTGTGTGTGTGTGTGTGTGTGTGTGTGTGTGTGTGTGTGTGTGTGTGTGTGTGTGTGTGTGTGTGTGTGTGTGTGTGTGGTACTTGAAAAGGATAATTCTTGCAGAATGCAAATGTCAGATTATAAAGACAGCAGATTAGCATACAGGCATAAATCAGTAGAGCTGATCGCACTGCGGAGGCTCTTTTAGAATTTAAAAATGAAAAATTATCTTCCTCATTTGCATGTTAAATAGTTGAAGGCATGCATCAATTTTTAATTATAAAATCAAATTTGGATGCTGTCTATAACACTCGTTTCTGATTCCAACTTTCTCCTTTAAGATCTCGACAGAAGGCTCAGCGGCCATCAGAAAACAACTGTCTCCCACCATTTTATCTATCTCACCTGTCAGAGAGGGAGAATGTGAAGCAAAGAGAAAGCCCAGAAATTAATTACAGAGCAAAAATGGAGAGAGTCATCTATTGCTGCTGACAGAATACTCTCAGACTTGAGATAAGGGAATCCCATTTGTAGGAAACGGCCACTCAGCACTTTTTCAGCATAACCCGTTAACGGAGCAGGTCAGCCTGTGGGTCAACAGGAGAGATAATGCTGCTTCGATGGTGGCGGGCAAAAAAAAGTGTACAACAGGATATTGTCACTGTCTGAACATGGTTATCTAACATGGAAAATGGACCTGGGCCGGTGGCATATTGCCCGATGATATATGAAGTTACTGCAGCAACGAAGAGAGATAAAAGGATTAAATTATGTTTTTTTTTTACTATAGTTTTTTGTCCACCTCCAGTGTTTTTCATTTCTTGATCACAGGCAGCATCTAACTTTGCTTTCCCTGTGGAAAAGTTTTGACGATGGGTTATTTCCAGGCTGCAGGGGAAAAGAAAGAACAAATTTTATGTTGTTGTCTTGGCCTTGTCGACAAGCATTCAATCTGGGTTAATTACTCTCCCCATAATATTTTGTAAACACGAATTTTGAATTATGTGCATAAATTTCACGTCGGCACGTCATTATTGTGTAGTTTTGGGCAAACTAAATTCGGCCATCAGCAAAGAGGTCACATCCTAGCCTTTACTTCCTCTACTTGTTAGGGCACTTTGAAGATTACTTTAGCAGTTTAGCTCTCCATTTATCTCCCCCACTGTCTGTTTCTCTTTTAATTACAGACCCTGCTTTGTAGGAATCAAACAGAAACAATTAAGAGAGTGTTTTCAAACCACTCGATCCTGATAATGAATGGTCTTGGAATACAAACTAGCAAGAAACTTTCTACAAAGTTTAAAAAGGAGAAATTAATTGGGTTGGACGCAGATCATATTTCCAAAGGAGGATGTGGTTGGAAATGATGCCTTTTGCATCTTAGATTGAGGACAAATGTTTAGGCTAGGGTTATTACTCAACACTTTAATATAAAACGACATGCGATGCATTCGAAGCTAGAGACTGAGACTTTGATGCTGCTTAAATAAGCCTCAGCAGCAATAGGCCGGTTTGCTCGTGATCACATGAACTTCATTGAGGGTGGCAGATGATGAGTGAAAGGAGGGGCTCCTGTCAGACATGGTGCTTAAATGCTGGAGAAACCCCATAGCATCAGATTAATGGCAACAGAGTTGTAATGTGGCATAGTGCAGGGACGTTTCAGCCTGGGGAAGTCTGCACAGAAGAATTGATATATATTAATATATATCGAATAACAAGCCTGAACTTTGTGGTGGCTGTGATGTTGTTTGCAGTTCCAACGCGAATCAATTACATCTGTGGCTCAGGCTGTAATCTCAATTGAGTTCTTTGCAATCAGCAATATGTCAAATGGACATGAAGCCTACAATTATTATTAGTTTTTGGATCAGACTGATATTGCAAGCCAGAGTTGAGGATAAAATTGCAATACCCTAACTAGAAAACATGGTGAGCGTGTATTTGTGGAAGATATAATGTCTAGGTGTGTCTGACAAACAGAAACAGCCGTGATGAATACAGATTAAAGAAACTTTTTGTTTTTTTACATCACATAACAGCTTTAGAAAATATTACTGTAATCGTTTTGAGCTTGTTTCTTTGAGTTTGGTAGTGTCTCGTGATTTCAGTTTTATTGTATCTTTTCTGGTTTTGACCCTGCTTTTGCCCTTTTGTGTTTTTTACCTGGTTTTCCAGTCGCCTTTTGGCTAATCTGTTTTTGTTTCTTTGTGTTAATCTCTCACTGGTTTGTGTTGTCATTAAAGTTAGCTCTTGTTCACCCTCACCTGCCTACAACTGGGTCCTTTTTTCTGCTACCTCTCCACTCCCCCCATGACAAATACACTCCAAGTACCAGCATTATGACAGATGTTAAAATCACAGATGTATGTGTGCTTTATGTACATGAACGTGACTACGTAGCAGGCTGATATTGACACAATATAGTTTTGCCGCTTTTTTTTTTCAATTTTAGCAATCCCTTAACTTTTCAACTAATTCAACATTTTCATTTTCCCAATACTTTGGTTTATGACCAAATATGAGAAACTATAATCTAATCATGCTAACATGCTAAAACTAAGAAGGAGAGCATGGTAAAGATTATACCTGCGAAAATAAAGTTAGAAGAATGTTAGCACGCAAATGTTACAGTAGCATTCAGCTCAAAGCACTGCGGTGTCGCAGATTAAATATATAATATTAAAGTAATTAATTGATTAAATATATAATCAAGTCACTAAGCATGACTGTTGAAAGAATGTTTTCTTATTTGATGTGTGACTGTCTTTCGCTGTACCATATAACCTAGGACATAATAGTTAGGAGCCACCATGTCTAGAACAGTGCGTAGGTGACAACATGTTGACGGGTATTGATGAAGGATGAAGGGAGCCCATAACAGGTGCTTACATCACAGCATAAACTTCCTACTGTATATATGGAGTCGTAAGGAACATAGTCTTTGTCCATTCTGCAGTATGTGGGAATGAATCCGAACTCGCATTAGAGCGCACTTAAACTTCAGATCTTGGCCTCATCTCTTCATTAAATCTGCAGCTTCATCACAACGACGGTGCAATCTTGTACACCAGTAGCATCATTCTATGAAAGCCACTATCCGAAAATACAAAATTCTGATGAACACTGAACCTCTACTCATCTGTTTTACGATATAGATGCTCATGTTTCAGTGCGGACCATCACTATTATGAATGAAACTCAGACCGTAATGGGAATAGATTGTACCTGCACAGAAATTATACATCAAAGAACAGACATCATACCAGATGTAGCTCTTCATTAGGGTTAGACTTTAAATAAGATATCTGCATGCTTTACTCAGTCCCACAAACAAACTATTCACTGTGTTTGATTCAGTAGGTACAGGAGATGTAATTTGAGCTAGTGGAAAGGTATTGGGCATGTGGGCATATTTCAAAATAAAATTCACAGACCAAAATGTATTAGCTCATCATACATTTGAGCACGTGCAAATTCCAGGAAACTAAAGGTAGTTGAGTGGTTGTCAGGATCAAGGACATTAAGCACAGAGCGTTTTAATTCACTATACATCTTCTTTCTAAAACATCAAAACCCATGTGACGAGTTAACAACTAAAAGGAGTCAAAAAAATTCTTGAAAATTAGTTAGTATAGGGAAGAGGCCTTTTTCACAGGCATATTATGCAAATAACATGGTCTACTACAAAAAAGTTGAATGATGCTATACAGCCCTCTTTGCCAGTCGCCATGGTTACATATGTAAACGAAGCGGCATGAATGGCAGCGGCAGCGTGGTAAGAGGAGAGGAACTGAATAAGACTGAATGCTCAAGTCAGACTTGCATAAAATGGGAATGAAAGGGAGAGCGATGCTGTATAGGATCGTGTGTTGTAAAGATGAGCTAACTAGGGGCAGATGTCGTTGATGGGAAAGCGTCTATTTTTACTGTGGTTCATTAATGCAGGTAAGATAGTGGTTTTTGTCATGACACAAACATGGGTCTCCCGTATGAAAAATGTGTTAACAAGCACACGAAGCAGCAGCGCATCAAACCTTACCCTGACCTTGCGTAATGGGAGTTGTTAATGTGTAGCTCAGCTTAAATGTAGTCGTGACTCATGCATGAGGCCTTTCTTTACGTCTCTGTACTGGTGGAAATAAAGCAACCCCGATAAGGGTATTTATTGATTTTTTTCTGCACGTTTTCACGTTCTGTTTTCACGTTCAGTGCTGATGTTTTTTACAATTCTTTCTTTCTGCAATATCTGCACATGGCACTACAGTATAATTGAGGTTGGGGAAACATGGTCAAGGCAAATTAATTGTGGTCAGATCCGCTGCATGGTAAGTGGGCACTCATGCCTGTAGGGCCCTCACGTCCATGTATGTGTATGTGACTGGGATCATTATCTAAAACTTGTATGAAATATGGGCTGAAATATTAATTGTAACATGCTGTCATACAAAACAAAGTGACTTTTTGATGTATAGCCAATAGTTAACAGTTATAGCATATAGTCATATTCTACCTGTTAAAAATGTATTGCACCAAGATGACGGGTGCAGTAATGCTAGATCAGTAAAGCGTGTGTGACTGTGATACATGTCATGTCACTTCAAGTTCACGCAGATTGTGATTAGAGTGACAGTTACGGCCCATATACATACACTTCAGCTGCAGCTGCTACATGTACCACAGAAGTCACCTCCAACAATCAACATGAATATCTGGTACAATACCAGAGGCAATGTGATGCAGAAGAGCAACCCTGTGGGTGTAATCTACATAAATCAACGTGTATCCATGACCCTGTAGTTAAAACATTCCACTTTATTCATTCAGTACCAGTTAATATATGTTTCCAAACCCTGCATGACAACTGCATACCACTTAGCAAAATGCAATAAGCACACAGTGAAGTTAGGCTGCAACACTACAAACACAAGTCTGTGTAGCATACATGATGCATCACATCCGTGTATGTATCTGTGTATGTATTTCAGTTGTTCAGGCAACTAAAACTCTTGGTTTGGTCAAGATTGTAGTTAATAAAATTGTTTTTCAGTAATTCCAGGTGTGTCCATCTGAATGACTTCCACACCCTTGCTTTCATGACAGGGGAACAACAAACCACACAAGAAAAGCATCCCAATTATAAGGGTGCCTAATTAAAGGATTGTTAAACATGTTTTGCAGTTGAATAGTTGTTATCCAACCTATCGCAGAAACCAGCAGCTATCAACCAAAAATGATTTAGCATGTGCGGACAATGTGTAATATCCAGATAAGGACTTCCTCTACAGTCTGGTTAATATAAGTTGATATACTTGATAAGAGAAGTATATCAAGTCTCTATGAACAAATAGCTGAATATAAATGCAAATAACCTAACGAATAAAAAGCTACATCATCATCATCATGATAGCCGCTGTGCTCTTTTGTACTCCCAACGGACTGTTGCAAACCCATTCAAACATGACTGCTGAGTACTACTCAGAGTACAAATGAAAGGAACATTACTGGTTCTTGCATTCCTATGCAGATATCAGTTTGTAGAGATTAATGTCGTATTCAATGAATTCTGGGAACAGGCTGGTATCCACTCAAGCACTTAAAAGAGTTGTCTCAGCACCCTCAGTAAAGTTGCTCATTATATCAAATATAATGGAAAATAATATTGGGAAATTTGCTCTTCTCTTCTTGTATTCAGTCCAATAATTGCCAAAGTCCTAGATCATGTTCTAGATGTTGCTTTGCTTATGTCAGTATGTTTTATAGGCAACTGCTTGCAAAGTCTGTTTGCTGACAGTATGCTCTTGTAAAATCAGCATGCTGCTGGATGCTGTTTTATGTTATAATATGTGTACTGTGCCTCTATTAAACAGTACTTCCACCAAACCACCATCAATAAAATGTGAGATAACAGAAGTATCTTCAAAGTAAGTAATGCTGATTTTTTTTCTTGTTTTTCGCTATGATTTTCATTAATAAACAACCCTGACTCTTGTACAATGCTAGAGATGGGGTCATCTGGGTAACTGAGGCCAGAGTAACCTTTTGCATTCCACATGTGGGGATGCAGCTGCTTTTGTCCACACTAGACAATGAATCCCGCAGTGGCAAATTGCTGGACTAGCGTGTGGAATAGGAGGATACAGCAGAAAGTGCCAACGCTCAAGGTTAAAGCACATTCAGATTCTCGCAACCACTTCATTCCTGCTCAAAAAGCATGATATGCACAACACAAAAAGTATTATAAGCAAACATCCTCCACTAACGCAGTAACTGATTTGGTCTGTTTGGTCTACTAGTGTATTTTATCCACTATCCTTTGCACACAGACTCATATAAGAGTGAAAAATGGCACTTTCCTTCAGTCCAAATTATCTCCACCGCAAACTGTCCTCGGTGGCAGAGAGCTCTGCTCCAGCCTGATCATGTTACACAGTAAGTACTACTGCACAGGATCCTCGGAGGCTTCTGGAGAAGAAGACGGTTTGGTCCCTTTAGCTGGGGATCCAAACGAAGGGTGAGGATTTGCTGAGTGTACGGGGGCCAGGATGCAGGAGCCAAGGGGGGAACTATGGGAAGCATGTGAAAGCATGCTTATCAGAAAGCAAGGGCTCTGGTGTCCATCACCAGGAGCAGAGCATGGATGAATATGAGGCAATGTTCATGAATATACTATGGAGCGTTATCTTTCTCTTTCAACTTTTTTTTCACTCTTTTTTCCCCCTTTCCAGTACTCCTTTTTTCTCGCTACTCTAATCTTCCACATGCTTTTCCTTGTTTTATCTTCCGCTGTCTCCGTCTTTCTGTCTTGCTGTGGAGTGTCTGAGGACATCGAGTCCTTCACCACAAGGGGTAACAAGCACTCACAAATTATATTTAAATCTAGCATGTTCCAAAGACTTCTTGAGTCTTACACAAAGCTTCAGAAAGACAAGACGTTACCACAAAGCTCCCACAGCGAAACATTTGTTAAAGTCAGTTTTTTTTTCTTTTCCTTGTATCTTTCCTCTGTTTCTTTCTTCATATCCACCATTGCAGAGACGCTGGCTATCCTCCTGGTAAATCTTGGCATCTATCTTCATGTGAGATAACCACACGGATGGAAACCAATTATACTTTTTTCACAGTAGTCACAGTAATTATGCCTTTTTTCACAGTATGATTTTGCTCTTTGTTTTCCACAGCTTGAAGCGATGTCCCCACACCTTTATCTTTCCCTTCTCACTTCTACCATCTTAGCGAGATAAGCACACAGCCCATGACAAACACAAAAAGAAGTTACTTTATATAAAGCAATTGTCTAAACAAGATTAGTTCAGCCAGGTTTATGCTATTTCTCTAAAATGTGCCTGCTATACTAGATAAACAATCACAAAACATGCTGTTCCATTTCAGGGGTCATGCCAGTTCTGCTTTGGTTCTTTAGTTCGCATTGCCTGATCGAGTCAAAAAAGGTGGCTTTTAAATCATAGGACTGCATTGTCCAGTTCCAATTGGCACAAGGATTCGACCAATGGTGCCATGGTCTGTGGGCCATAAAATGAGCAGAAGGGCATGGCTTTGAATGTCTCTGCTACAGGACCCCTGGGCATAGCTACAACAATCAGTTGCTTGAAATGGAAGTGCAATTGTAGGCTAAAAGGGCACCACCACTCTGGCAGAAACGCAGAAAGAGGCTGTGGCCCCGTCGGACCACTCTCTGCCTGATCGGTTCTGGAGCTGGCAGGGTCCACACAAAGGTCATTGTTTGGGAAGAAAAGAGGAAGAAAATGGGTTTGTGTAGTTGTTTTTACTCTGTGTTCTGATACAGTTCATCTTGTCAAAAAGATCATCTGACTGACAGTGGAACTCTAACCTAGAATAAACTACAGCAACTGCAAAAGGACTTTTTGGTGGGGGTGGATTACTGCAGTCGCCACTTACTTGAAACATTTAAACAGACATGTGACTGAAGTCATTTAGTCCAAGTTTTAAGTACCAAGGCATTCTTTCTTGTGCAAGTCAAGTCAACTTACAGGTAATGTCAAGTCGAGTAAATCCTTAGTTCAGGCAAGTCAAGTTCTAAGTGCCCTAAGATACAGTCTTGATAGATGGATGGATGATCTTAATGGTCACAATGAGCTTGACTGACAGTAATATTCATCCAATCATGACAATGCCACTCAAAGTGTGCACATGCATACTGGGTATCATTACGCAGAGACTAAAACTGACATTTTTGACCAGCTGTTTATAACTCAGAGCCTTCTCTCCCAACAAACACACACAAATTGGCTTTTTGTGTCACTCAAAAATGTCCTAAAACCCTGCAAGGATATCTAAACCCCCTCCCAAAAAAAAAATCATTGTCTGTGTAGCTGTCTGGTGCCACAGTAGGGGTATCGGCCAGATGAGGAGCAAGTGAAAGGCTGGTGAGTGGATGGATGTTTTGCCTCCTTCAATCTTGAGCAGCACAGTGGGGCCATGAACTCTCCTGCCAGGCACAGAAAAGCTCAACACCACATATCCCACCAGGAGGTTCTGTCTATGAAATAAATCCTAGCAATCTCTGAATCCCAACTTCTGTGCCTTTCTTTTTTTTCTTTGCTCTGTCTTCCCACACACTCATCCTGCAAACAATAATCAACCATCCTGCTCTTTTTCTGTATTGGCTGCTAAGAGAGCAAACATGCCCCGGCCAAACCCACATCAAAATCTGAGATAGGCACAGGAAAGGAGACATATTTGTGTGTCTGTGTGTGTTAGCGGTGTCGGGATGTGGGAGGGTTATGAGTGAAAATATAATCATGAAGCAGCTGGGGGTAGAAATAGGTGATCTCTTGTGGCAGACGGGAGCAGATGGGGAATAGTGGTATGGGGAAGAGAGAAAAGCAAACACAGTGATGAAAGAGCAAATCTGCTGGTAATAGTTTCAGCAGCTGAAATGATTAAAATGGAAAAGTGATTCAGACCGGTCTTTGCTTTGCAAACAGACACTGCTGAGTGAACTTTATTATAGACAGTGTTTGAATGACAGAGAAACATAGAAAAAATAACTGTAACCTTCTTCATGGTGGATGGAGAAGTATAAATATTTAAATAAAGCGTGCATACATACAGTATATACTGGGAGTATGTACATACAGAAGATTGAGAGTCTACACAGCCATAGTGGCTCTGTGATGCTGTATTAAACTAAAATACTCACAATATGCTGATGTATAGCAGGTGTCATGTTATCATTGTTAACCAAGTTTAGTTTTAGCAGTAAACACAAAGTACAGCCGAGGCTGATGGGAATGTCATTATTTTTGCAGGTATTTAGCAAACCTCCAGCAAGAACAACAATTTGACATAGTGGCCAAGCTGTGTGCTATTTGGAAAGTCTAGAAGAGCCCCACAATTAAACCATTTTATCTCTGTTAAAGCTAGTTAGTTCACAGTCTTTTCACATGTTTTCAGCAATTATTTTTTCTTATTTCCAACATGTATAATGTGTTTTGAAAGAAATCGCTGAGGTTCTTTTACACAGACGAATTCTTGGCAACAGTTTTTGAGATAAAAAAAAACCCAAACACAAATGTCAGCTTCATGGTAGGGCTACAGTAAAAGTTTTCCAAATATATCATCTAGAAACATAAATGTCTGTGTCAAAATAAGTGTTAATGATGATGCCATGGCAATCCGACATTGCCATCCCTAGAGTCATGCTGCTAGCATGGCAAAAAGAGCTATAAACTATCAATTAAAGGAAATACTTCTCATCTAAATCAGCTAAGAGCTTCAGTTCATCAACCCCCAGTCATCAAATGTATTAGATTCCTGTGAACCACTTATATGCACTGTAATTAACATTAAATTGGAATGACTCATCCATGTTGTTCTTAATGGAGCAATTTAGAGACGGTAAACTCTCACACCCGTCCAGCAGAAGTGTTAAACACCTTCTCAAGGTGTAAATTGACCAATCCTTGTCTCAGCCTGTCTGTGAACCCCAGAGAGCTTTTTTTCTGATGAGCTGATTTTTCTTCCTTGGTAGCCATGCAGAAAAGTTCGATATACTCAGCAGTTTTCAAAATCGTCTGTATCCACCATGGGGCGGATTGAAATTGAAAGGGAGCACACAATGGCTTGAAAGCAAAAAAAGCTTGACCTCGGTGAAACCAAAGCTTCGTGACAGCTGTGACTGCAAGGACACACACATGGGCACGGAATACGTGTGTAAGTGTGTGTCGAAGAGAGAGGAAATGAATCCCCTATCTAGCCCACTAATTCGCTCCATGAAACTCCATTCAGCTTGGGCCCCTGGGAGTGTTTCTGTCATTGCCCTGTAATTAACACTAAACCTGGTGATGAGCTACCGCGGCTCTAATAGTAATTTAGATTTAATGTATGCACACAGGTTTACACATTATTCTATTTTGATCTGAACGGCACCAAAATGCAATTATAAAGTAATTGATGATTGTGTTTTCAATCAGAAACAATTTGATGCAGCGATCTCTACTCTACTACATTTTAATCAGATGCAAGTACAGTGCAGGTGCAATTGTTAGGCCTGTGCTGTATCTGTACTCTCATAGTATGTTTTTCAGTTCTCTTTACAATAACTAACCTTGATTTTATTTATTTTATAGTGGTATATGTAACATTAGATAGCTGTATAAAGTTGTGGTCAGCAGATGAACAATAATATTTTTAGTCAAATGGCCACAAAGGAACTGAAAGTTTGAAAACTTACTTTTTATTTGATATTTTTTAACAAACCAAAACCAATTCAACTTTTTTGCTACTGCCCAAAGTGGCTAGATTGAGATTTATCTCTGGTAATTTTGAGCTCCGTCTAATGAAAGAAGCCGAAAATGAAAATGTGTTTCATCCCACCAATTTGTTTTTGGTGCTACTTACCAGCATACAATCATTTTGCATTTAGAAAAGGTCATTACCTGATAAAATGAATGCTCTGTACTTCCAACGTGAGCTGGAAAATGATTTCAAAAAGCAACTTTCCCGATGCGAACCCTCGCTGTGCCATTTTGTAGCCCTTCTTGTTATTTTAGAATACCAATTTTCCACTGTCTCGTCTTCATAGCTATAACGCAAAAATCTTATTCTTTTCAAAGTCTTCTTGAGCAACAGAGAGGCTGTTTTAGTCTGAATGTAAAATCAGCACCATCATCTTCAAAGTTGTGTTTAGTCATGGAGAGAGCAGAGAGAAATGAGAGTTTAACAGCTTTTGTCCTCCAGTCTGTGTAGCTTCTTCACACTGTCTTTGTTTTTTATTTTGCTTCCAACACTCTCCACTTCTAGGTTTCTTTATCCTTTATCATACATTGATCCTTTGAAAATTAAATGTGAAGCACAGAACCTGATTTAAAAACATTCAGAATAAAATGGGTGTGGTTTAGTGTCCTGGTTGTGTTGTTTAATGCTGACTTGCATACATAAAATAGTGATCATACTCCCTTTTTAATGGAGCGTGAAGAACATGATGACCTAGTATGATTATAAAGTAAATAAGATCATCATCATCGAGTTTTGTGCAAACTGCATTAGCATAGGATATTTAAAAGAAGAAAACTCACCCACCCCATTGAACGTTAACAGTTACAGTGTATATATATATATATACACATATATATATACACACACACACACACACACACACACACACATATATATATATATATATATATATATATATATATATATATATATATATATATATATATATATATATATATATATATATATATTAGTCACCTTTTGTTAGTAATACTTTTATCTCTGTGCCTGAAGAAAATCTGTGTAGGGTTGAAATATCACTAATAAAAACAGAAAATAGCTCTGATTCCAGTGTTACACAGAAAATTTGAAAAGGCAACAAAGACGTCTTTAAAACAAACCTCTTATTTTCTTATTGTTTTTTTTGGCCTTTTATGCCTTTATTGATAGTACAGCTGAAGATAGACAGGAAGCAGGGGACAGAGAGAGTGGGAATGACACGCAGTAAGTGGCCATCTGACGCGGGATTCGAACCGGGGCCAGCTGCAGAGAGGACTAAAGCCTCTACACACAGGGCGGCCGCTTAGCCCACTATGCTACCGACTGCCCCCTTATCGTTTTACTTAATCTATTGTAAGTAAGAAAGAAAGAAAGAAAGAAAGGGAGCAACAAAACTGAACTGAACACGGATTTGTTTGTTTTTCATCTTGTATTTTAATAAAAACATTTACTTGCCGTGGACTTAAAGAGTTATTGTTGAACTTAGAGTATAATAAAAGACAAATCCCATCACCCATCTGGCAAGCAGTATAGAAGAGAAACTCCTCAATGCATCCTCCACACTTCACCGTACATAATAGATGTTCGGGTTTGTTTTGTGTTTAGTATAAAAGGACCACTTGTATTTTGTTACAACTCTGAGTTGTCGAATGAATGTACCTTGAACCTCTTGATTTTTTCTTTTCTCTGTACACTCAGAACCGGGTGTGAAAGCCACAATTTTTTTTTAAATTAGTTTTGTTTCTTTCTTTATTGATAGAAAATCCTTTTATGTAAAAGAAAGAAACGGAAAATGATGCACATGCATATCCTTGTACATTATAATGCATTTTTTGCACAGAGCTGTGTATTTTGACCCTGTCTTTGAACAAACTCTATTCAATTTATTAAAACTTCTAATAAAGAGGTTTTTTATGCATGTACATGCATGAGTTGTGGAGTTTCTATTCATTAATGGTCAGTTCAGTCAGTAAAGATAACGTGTGCAAGATGTCTTACTGCTATATTGAAAGGTTATTAATTTTAATCACCCCTACGCCCACCAGTAAGCTAAGTTCTGGACAAAGTTTCTGCCTGTTACAAAGGAAGCTTCTCCTTACCACTGTCACCAAGTGCTTGCTTATGGTGGGACATGAGTCTCTATAGTCCTCTGCATATGCTTGTTTGTTATTTATGCTGGTGTCAGTACTGCTGGCTGCACTTTAAATTGCCCCTTGAGGATAATGAAGTTTACCTTGAACCCTGAAGTGCCATGAGATAACTTTTGCTATGATTTGGCGCTAAAGAAATAAAATTAAATTCACACAGAGGATTTATAAATACAATTGTCGTGATATAACTATAATATAAATAATCATATACAAATTACAATAAATTTCAATATATCTACAGTGCAAGGTATTTTACAATTGCTCATTTGTCTACAAACAAGGGAATATGTTTATGCTTTGTTAGTCCAATATTGTTATCTCACTCTGTAGAGGCTGCTACGTTATCTACCTCTTTACCTCTGTCCTTGGTTACCATAGTAATCAGAATGGTGCCTGCTTTCCTGAACACAAACATACAGCTGCTCTGTATCTCTGTAAGGAGAGGAAGTAGGTGAATTAAGGCTATCCCTACAGTGACCTCGAGACATAGACACCTTGACCCTGTGTAACTCCCATATGTGACGTGCTAGAATAGAATATCCCCCCCATGCTGTACTTCTGAATTTACAACAACACAGCCAACAAGTCCATCCTCACTCCAGCTTTTAAAAGATGATGTTTCCTTTCTTGTCAAATCACATCCACAAACATCATTGGAGTGTGCACCAATTCTTTTTTTTTTTTTTATCCGTAACATTCACAAGCGTGAAGGTCAGAACAGAGAGGCGACAAATCGCTAAAATCCTGTTCATAATGAACCTTAACTGAGAACCACCAAGGTCAAGACTAACAGTCCAGTCCTGCCCTCTCCACAGTCACAAACCAAGGTAAGTGTGTGTGTCTGTGCCTTGAGGGCAACCTTAAGGCATATACACACAAACAACCATACACTATCTTAAACACACACAGCATGCAGTCCCCAGATGGTCATAGTAAGGTTGGGCGATAACACTGCTGGCTGCTCTTCTGCCAAGACAGGTCAGAGAAGCATGTATCACTGGTTCAGTTAATGACCTGCCATTCTACCTTACCTGAAGCAGTTTTTCTATATCCCTTCACACACTCCGAGGTGTGTGTGTGTGTGTGTGTGTGTGTGTGTAGCTTAACAATGAACTACCTCAATATGTTTGTGAGAGAGAAAGAGTTTGTCTATGCATCAATCTACGTTTGACATTTGTGTAAAATACAGAGGCGGTAAAACAGATGTGAGAATGTCAGACAGAAACAGGCGAGTCGAGTGATTTGTACACATTGCCTCAACAGCCTTCGCTATAACACAGGTCCTTTCACCTGTAGCTGTAATTAGTGGGAAAAACAAAGAAAGCGGTGGAGAGAATGAGGCCGGGAGGAAGGGGAACAGCCAGACAGGTTGCGAAATAATCATGATGTGCAAAAAAGACTTTCCTCTTTAACAAATGTTATTGTCGCCACAGGCAAACGGTAGACCATCCTCGAGGTGCTTTGTTTTATTGTTTCAGTTTATGGGGCTGTGCGTATGCATGCAGTTACCATATGTCACTATGTCGTTTTAAACCGTGCTCTTTGTTCTTTGCTCTTTCAAATGTTAACCTTAATGATATCATCATATTTATGGTATCATTTTATTACCCTTTCAGAATAAGGGCATATCTATAGCCATGTGCTATATGTGCTTTAATATACAGTGCAGCAGCTTGAATACTTATAATGAATGAAACCTTCTGAAATAGCTATGCAACTCTCGAGCTTTGGCAGTGTCCGATTCTGCAGTTTGTGGTGACGCATACTAATACATGATATTGTGAGGTTGTACCACTATACGGCACCTAATATTAATAACATTATTAATATAAATTAAAACATCATAATAAAAAAATACTCCAGGCTGTACTTCAACACTTCACACTATCAGAATAAAATGTGTATTTTACTATAGTATTACAGCTTTATAATGCAATTATTTGAATAACTATTGCATGAGATTTCATTGTATCTGACAGGTATTAATGCTGTCTTATTAAAAATAATTTTAAAATGTCTCTAACAAACTTGTGGACCGGTAGATTTCTGGAAAAGATATGAAATTGTCATCGTGTGTGTGCATGTGTATTACACGGTGACAATTTCAAAACATGCACCAGTTATGAAATAAAAGTCAAATAGTGCATGGTCCTCCTGACTTTTTTGGTTTCTGGTAAATAGTTGTTTTCTTAGTTTGAAGGACGGAACAGCATGCTTTGTAGTCATATTCTTTCCATCTGTTCCCTTTTATTTCTGAATAGAGGACAGTCCTATATTTGAAAAAAAAAATAGGGCAATTCTCAAGGGTCTAAAACAGCTTTTGCTATAGCCATAATTCTGATTCGAAAAGTACTTAAGATAGATCATTGTCATTAACAGTTCAGATTGCAAGTGACTCAGTTCTAGTCTTTCATTGTCTTTATGTGTATCATAATTTGTATTATTAATCATTTAATAACTTGAAATTCATCCATGTGAAGACAGGAGCATAAATACATTTAAAGCATAGTAAATAGTTTAGGCCTCACCTATTCATATTTGTGTGAAAAGGTTCAATCTCAGTGTGTACCTTTTGATTTTTTCCAGTCAAAGTAAAATATAACAGGTACAAAACCCCTCACTGCTTTGTAGGTTCTCGTGTAAAAACACTAGGTGAGCCACATGTTCTGGTTTGAGACTGCTTCATTTTGCAGTGACCACATCTCCTGTAGTGGAGGAAACACTCTCTGTAGACACACTTGTACCTGCGATACTCAAGTAGCTCTTTGAAAGGCTGGAGAGGAAATGTAACCTCATGGATACGCCAGCAGTTCAAAGGATCCTCGGTGAGAGGCAGAGATGGGGCTTTGCAATATTTCTCCATTTACTCTTCAGCCTGGAAAGGCAGCTTTGGGTTGTACCGCACTTTCAGTGAAAGCATGTTCCAGAGCAAACTTACTGTACAAGCAGCAACGAGGGCATTCTCTTGGGATCAGAGGGACATGTAGGCAGGCCTATCTTCCTCATTCCTTCATTCTGTGAACAAAATAACGCCAGCAGTTAGCCATTTGCAACCAAAGCAACAGCTCACGTCCATTAGGATTACTGTTTTGTCACAGTCTTATAAAACCCATTTTTGCTAGTTAAATTAAGTTTTACATGAAACATGATGACATTACCTCCAGGGATGCCGCCTCTATTTTTCCCATCTGTCATTCTCTGTGAATTATGCAGTCCTTTAAAAATGGTTACAGGCTGTATGAAGGCTTGTTCTTCTCTGCCTCACTGTTGTACCTTTTTAGATCTGCTTTGATAGCATGCTTGAATACTTTAAAAATGCTGAGTCTCCAGTGTTGTCTGTCAGAGGTTGTGCATTTAGTTGAGTAATAAGACAAACTGTTCGATCTCTCTCCTCTGACATGTGACATCTTTTATTGGCTTTAAGGCCTTTATAACATCCTCTGTATTTGAAACATAATTCTTTTGAGAGTGCAAGGTTTGGACTCTTCTGTCTCAGGAGACGGCAAAGTGGCATTAATTGGAGGCTGAAAAAAATCCTTTAACTATGTCTCTGTTCCACCTGGTGGCAACATCACTTTTTAGTTCATGACTTAGCAGGTCAAGAAGTTTCTGTTTTACTTGCAGATGATGTCGTGGTAGAGCTGCATTGGTGCAATGTTGATATTTGTCAGACTCTTCCCAGAAGCCTGAAAACGGCGGGTAGATTACACTCCTGCTGTCATGAGAGATTCAGAGTATGAGCGAAACATTTTATATGAATGTTTTTTCTAACCCGAGCTGTAAGTACCATATGAGATGCATTGTCTGTCACTAGAACTACATCTTTTTCTGATAACTGCTATTCTTTCACAGCATTACATAGTAGCTACGCCACATGAAAACCTCTGTGAACCCCATCTCATTTTAGTTTTAAGCACCTGCCCCTATAAAGGTCTCAGCGTGCACGACCGACAGAGGTACAGAGGGTTTCTCAGAACTGTAGTGGATGGTCAGAGCAGTGAAAGTCAAAATACCTAGAGGCCAGAAAATAGGGGTGTGACGAGACACTCAGTTCACGAGACGAGACGAGACACGAGATTGGGTTCACGAGATCGAGACGAGACGAGATTTTAAGAAAACTAAATTACAAATATGAATGCCTGGACAACAGACTTTTATTCAATGAACTTCATTTTAATGAACTTCTTAATTAACTTCTTCCTCTACACATTGAAACTAAAATAAAATTTTATAAAAGTTGAAATAGTAATATATATATATATATATATATATATATATATATATATATATATATATATATATATATATATATATATATATGTCTCTCGTTATTGCTGTGGCTCTGTCGCGAGACCGATTTCCAATCCGACGAGAAATCTCGCAAATCTCGTCACACGAGATCTCGTCACACCCCTACCAGAAAACCAAAACAACAAGCTGAAAGATGCTAAAGTCCAGGTTTTACACAATCCAAGTCATTTCCACATCACACGTAGTCCTGCTTTCCTTTATTTGAATCTTGATTAGTGCAGCTTTAACCCTTTAGAAATGACAGTTTTGCTAATCATTTGTTCATATGAGCAGATCACGTGTGGTGTGAATCTGAAGGTGTTTGCATAATGTGCATCTGTGGTAAAGATAAAACCAGGTGGGTAGTGTCTGTGAGAGCAAGCTAAATAAATACTGATGAAAACAAACACAAAATGTGGAACTCTACACATAAGCTATACGCTGTTTTTTGCTTTGAATAATTATCTGCCACTGATTCAATCCCCACCCAACCAGCACTAATCAGCTGCAACATAAAAAAGATGTTTCATCAATTGTAAACTGCAAATGGTCAAAATATGAAATTAGAAACCACCCAAACAAATAGAGCTAATCAGACAATCACTTGTCATAAATGTCAAGCGTTACCAGATATGTACAAAAATACTAATTAGCCAGATTGTCACAATAATGATAGAAGGTGCTAACATGAATGAAACATGAATAACATGCTAATGTAAACTCTCTTTGATTATCAAGGGTGCACACATAAAAGGTCGTGCATTACAAACATAAGCTACCTTGAATTTCTCAGTCCATATTGGCTTGGGAAGAAGAGGGGGGCCTGTTCAAGTTCATCAACCCTCCGCGGCACTGGCGAGGTGGCCTTGAGCAACCAACCGAACCCCTAACTGCTTCCACAGCGCTGCTATATGGCCGTCAGTCCACCATCTCTCCATATTTGTATGTTCATAAGCCCTTTGTGTGTGTGTGTGTGATTGTATTTTGGGTCTACTGTATATATGTAAAACTTAAGCGACCAGTAAATTAATCTTCCTCTACTATTTACTAGAATTCATGGTGTACATAAGGTCTGCCTCCTGTTTATTCCTGTATATAAAGTGATATTTATGAGCAATATATGAAACTTGACTTTATTTGAATAACTTGATCAGCTAAGCGGTAAATTATTATTGTATGCACACAGAGACTCATTGCAGCCCTCCTCCCTAGTTTAACAGTGAATCCAAATGGCCTTATTTCCCCCCTTATAAACATCAGACGGCACTATTAAAGTCCACACAAGTGGCAAATTGCCTGTCCGCCTCTCATCAGCAACGCCACTGGTTTTGCTGCACCTCAGGCCTCATTGTGTTTCTCAAAGTTAATTGATTTGGAAATCGTTTTCAGTCGAAACAGAGCTGAGTAAACAGACACACAAGAGGTCTGGGAGGTAGGAATCTGGTTGGACGAGATTGCATGTTGATTTAGGTAATAAACCAACTTAATTTGATGTTTTTTTTTTGGTTTTAATTCTGCCTGTATAGACAACAAAGCCTATGTCTGCTGATCTACTGTAGGTACAATAATCTTTTAATTGGTTCAGTTCGAGGCCTGCCACTGCAGTTGAGAAAGTTTCCTGGAGAAAGTGAAAAGACTCCATCAGCATTGTGTAGTTTCTTACTGTAAAGCACGTCTGGCAGCATTACAGCAGACAGAAAACAAGTCTGTTTAAATATTGTTTTTTGTGGACAGATTGCAATTCATAATCCAGGATTGCTGTAGCTTTCAGCAAATTTTTATTAAATTAGTTTTTCCATTTAAATTACCATCTATCAGCAACTCATTATACTGAGTATTTTTTCACATGAAATTGCTCTCTGTACCTTTGTATTAAAATGATTTTTCTTGACTGCCTCCTCTAAGACATCTGTTTGGAGGAACAAACTTTCCCTTTATTTTGACTTTTTGGTTATGGCGTGTCTCTTCAAGGACTAGAAAAACAATTTTCTACATCTATTTCTTCAGAAAGACAGTTAAATGAAATGAACCGTGCATGGAAAGGACATGAAAGCTAAAAGGTAATCCAATTCCCATTAAATGTGATAGTCTTAAATTCCCCTGCGGTCCTTCCGGGGAAAGCCATGATTAGAGACCGTGAATGCATGTCATTTTATTCCAGTATTTCATAATATGAGACTTATTAATAAATGTGAGTGTAATAGTCGTTTTCTCCCACTGTTCAGTGCCAGAGAAAATTGTGGTAGGTATTAATAAAAAATCAGTGTTCAGCATTTGACAGCTTCCACTCAATCATCATATTTTGGCCACATTTCAAGACAAAAATAGCCAACTGACCACTATCCTGCCTTTACTAAGAAGGATAAAGCACAGACTTTTGAGTTTACTGTACCAACACTGCCTCTCGTATATATAAGCTTATATCTCGCATTAAATTCACAACACAGAATCTTTTGCTACTTGAGATTCAGCTCTTTGCTCAAGGAGTGAATGTCAGGCAGCTTATCGTTCTGATCATCATGTGCATCAAAGGGAAACCTTTTGGGATTAAACATCAAGAATACTCTTTATATTTGCAAAGTAAAGAGAAGGACAAACAAAATGAGTCACTAAAAGTGGGGAATTGCTCCAAGAGTTTGCACAGCCACAGACATAGGTAGGTGTACACATTCAGATCAGTGCTGAGTCGCTACAGTGACATCTTTGATTTATATCCTGTTCAGAAAAGAAGCCTTTGGGTATAGACTTCTGACAGCAATACAGTGGTGCTGACCTTTTTTTTAACACACCACACTTAGACTTGAGTTTGTTTATAAAAAGCATTCACCCAGACTGTATTGCAGGTCTAAGTAAAAAGCAAGGTTATGTAGATCTGAGAGAATGCAATTTATAATGTCCCCATTCTTCTGAACAAAAAAGCCTTTCCAAAAAGCCTAAAACAGAAAACATGCTCAGTTTATGTGCTGCTTTGGATTCACATTCACAGATTAAATGGCATTTTGTGCAGACCTTCCTGTCCACTTCAGACCGAATTACAAAAGCGTTGGCAATTTAAATTTTCATCCAGCACCATCGTCATGTCAAATTTCATTTTTGTTTATATTTTGCATTCCTAACAGCCTCTGCTGTACTCTGTGGTGCATATTTGCATATATTAGCATGCTAACATGTTATACTAAGCCGTCACTCACAGAAAACATTTGGGAAATTGTTCAAATATCCATTTTTATCATCCATCTTGGCTAAAGAAGTTATTTTATGACCTTGGCAACAGCAATTCACTGCGGCATATCATTATAACAATTTCATTGTGGCTATGTAAGCACAGTGAAGTTAATATTTTTCTCAAATACAGCCTACAGAGCTGGCTGTCTGTTTTCAAGTAACTTATCTTATCTACTATAGCTATACATAAGTCTTTGTTTGGCGATTCAGACACTGCTTGTTAGCAACTTACTAGTGCTAACTTTGTATCAGGTTTCAGAAATTGTTGAAGGCATTTTCTTTTGTTTTTGCCTGCCTCTAAATCAGCAACAGTCAGTGTTTTTATCTATGCAGGTTAGTTTCTTTTTATTCTTCCTCGCATGAGTATGTGTTCAGTTGATGGCTCTTCTGTGCTCACATGAGGATGATTTATGAGTGCCCAAACAAGCGACCTGGGATTTACAGGAGAAGAAAGTGTGAGACAGCATACTGGCCGGGGTAAACTCTGCACAAAGACCCCTCGGGGGGAATGTGTAAATGTTAAATCACAGTTTGAGTGGTGGGTAGACTGTATTTACATACGGGTGATAAGTGAATCAGTTTAACACTGCTGCTTTAAGTAAATCCAATCTCCCGCATCGGAGTCGGAAACCATCTTTTCCTGGCTTGTTGCCATTCCCCTGCCCTCTCACTCAGACTCCAAACTCTCTGTAGCCTTTGCACTGAGACAAATAGCTCCTGCAAATTACCTGAGAACACTCTGCCAGTGATTGCCTGTTTACTCTGTGTGCCCAAACTCCTGAGGCCGTTGTAATAGATGCATGGTGTGCTGAACCTCACGGCAATTTGACCAAGGAAATATATATTTTCGTGTCATCCATGAAGAAGTAATAATGCTTTTATTTGTTTTTCAATTATAGATAATGAGGGACGGAAATTGAGACTACTTTTTTTCCTCAGACTGTTATTGAACATACTTTCAAATAAGAATGGGCTATGAAAGTAAAATGTTTCGTTAAGCTATAAAAAAGTAATTACCGAGGTTGAATATACTACAATCATCTCAAGGCACCTTGGAAATAAACTAAATTTCATATATAATGCTCAGTTTAAAAAGAATAAGAAATATTACTTGTCTGACAACATTCACACACTACATGTTGAATGATTTCACCTTGACTGTCCTCCACCCATTCAGATGTGCAAGTTCATGATCCACCACATGCCATTTCCCTTTATATGTTGTCTGATGAAATCAGTAGGATAATACTGCATCACTCGCCTTCTAAAAAGAAAGCGTAATATCTAGGCAACGTTCTTCCTTTCTCAAGGTACACAATCCAGCTCTGAATCACGTCTTCTCCCTCTCATCTGTTCTGACACCATCCTGTCATGTGGTAACAACTGTGAAGATATAGATATAGATAGAAATTGTATATAACAAAATGTTCTATTTTTATTTTAACGTCAAAAATGAGTTCTCTACATGTCTTTGAGTGTTACTTTATGCAAGTACATTTTTGAATCATTATTCAGTGTTTTAGTACTGTCATCAGGCCAGAACAATTTACATAATTCTGAGCTCAAATGTAGGCTCTTTGTTCTTCACTAGCTTTTTCAGTAGCACCACCAAAGGGAGCCATAGCCCTCCTGATATAATTACTGTACCCAGATCTCTGGTGCCACACTCCAAGTTACATATGCATAACATGCTTATGAGTAATGACTGCATAATATGCTTCTATCTGATATTTTACACTAGGTACTATTCATTTAAATCAATATCGTACATTTTTCACAATAGTTAATGTCAAAGAAAATAACAAATTCATTACCAAACAGGCCCCCATGTATACATATAGATATATGATGTAAATAATATATGAACAATGTGTGTACAATGTACAATATTGATAGGCAGCTGTGGCTCAGGGGGTAGAGCGGGTCGTCCACTAATCAGATAGATCAGCGGATCAACCCCCACCTCCTCCTTCTGCATGTCATGTGTCCTTGGGCAAGATACTGAATACCAAACTGGGAAAAGTATATAAGTACAGTCCATTTACAATGTGCATATATTTACAGGATTTAAGACAATTAACAGAACCATAGGGTGGTAAGAGAGCTGAGATGTGCTTTAACTGTCACTAATTCAATTTAATTAGTGACATTTAAAGTGATAATTTAATCGATTCTAAAAAAATATATGATGCAATGACATGTGTCTTTGTTATGCCATTTAAAAACTTGCCAACTGAATCAATTTGAGGAATGCTTTTCAGTCGAAAAAGAGTACACAGAGAGCTGCAGTTGTCAGATGTGGAATAGATAAAAGCATGTTTGACCTTCTCCATGTCAACGAAAGACAGGAAACCTTTACTTTGGAGGTGGTTCTTTGCTGCAGAAAAGAGTCTACAACATCTTTTTTTGACATACTCTTAAAAGATAAGAAGCAGATCAATTATGACACCTCCGTTTCAAGGAAGGGGTTTGAGATGAACACCTATAGAGACCAAGTGGTGTCGGACTGCTAAACTGTCTTCATCGTTGTTGTTGTTAAACTGTGGATAATTTTGACATAGCAACTCTTTAATCTCAGTCAGACAATGACATGGTGATATTGGGGCACTTACAAATGATGGGTTTGTATAAATGGGTGTCATCTGCATAGCAGTGATAAGGAACAATATGTTTGTGTATTATGTGACCTAATAGGAACATTTGAAGAGAGAAGAGGACTGGGCCCAGAAAGGAACCTTGTGGCACTCCTCGGAAGAGATTTGTAAGCAATAGAGGATGAGGAGCTGAGAAGATGTACAGACAGGATTTAAACCAACCCAGACTGTATCAGAAGTGGCATTAATATAAAGAACAACTTACCCAGACATACCCACTTATACAGTATATTGCTAAACCAGACATCGTCACTTTAACACAAAGACATCACTCTGTGATCAGACACTGGCTCCTCCAAATGACATTTCCTCTCTGTCCTCTGTGCTCTAATAGCCCCCATTACAGCAGCTCGTAAAGTTCAATATTTTTCCATGGCAACAGTGGATGTAAAGGCCTGCCTACCGGTGGTCTGTGCCTCTGACTGTGGCAATAATGCAACAAGGATTCAGATTTTAAGTCTGTGAACTCACTGTAATGGTTTAAGGGGAAAGCGGGCACGTGAGGCTTTTATTGTGTTTCTGTCTTTCTAGGGAAAGTGTTTTATTCATGATGTTGACCCATGACCAATCATATCTGTTGTGGTTGGTCATCACATCAGTATTCTTATTGCTGACATATTTTGGCCAAAGAAAGCTTGTTCATGTCAACTCAGGTAAACATTATATTTCACATTGAGTATTCCAGTGGTTCTTAACTGTCATGTATATTTGGGTAGGTAAACAAGGCAGGGGGTTGGTGGGCTTCAGGATTCATTCTGCATTCATGAATTCAGGAAGGCCATACACACAAAACAAGTGCAAACTAAATATATAACACACGCGCAGAAAAGGTGTTTTGAAAAATAATGTTTGCACTTCTGCATAGGCATAGATGCAAACACTTACACGCAGTCTCCACAGACTCTAAGTGATCTTTTTTGACATTTACTGGAAT
Source organism: Collichthys lucidus (assembly GCA_004119915.2). NCBI lineage: Eukaryota > Metazoa > Chordata > Actinopteri > Sciaenidae > Collichthys > Collichthys lucidus. Next base: position 22,314,759 of record CM014086.1, read on the forward strand.
GTTGTTTTTTCTATTGCTGCTGTTGTTGATCAATAGCACGGGTCATACTCAGCTGTAGCCCTCTCTCCCTCTGTAAGCCTGATCAATATCATGAATGGCCAACATACAATAAGAGCCATAAAATCAGTATTAAAGACATGGAGGTAAATATATATATATTCAGGATACACCATCACTTCATGGACATTATGGACAAAAGAAAGACTCAGTACAACCCAGGAGAGTCATACTGGATGACACTTTAATCACACCGACATTATTCTGATTTTCTCAACTCTCTGCTTTAGTGTGTGTGTGTGTGTGTGTGTGTGTGTGTGTGTGTGTGTGTGTGTGTGTGTGTGTGTGTGTGTGTGTGTGTGTGTGTGTGTGTGTGTGTGCAGCAGCATCCTGTGAATTGAATGTTTTTCCTTCTGTGGACACAATGCACACTCATACAAAAAGTCTTGTGCTACTGGTGAAAAAACAGCAACATCCACTTTAGGTCTGACCTGTTACACTAGCATCATCTCAGTGAGTGTGTAAGTGTGTGTGTGGTTGAGAGAAGCAGAGAACATGCAAGCAGCGCCAAGCAGCAGAAATATACTGAGGTGTACAGCATATTTTTTTCTGTAGCGATAAAATAATAAAAACGGTTTGTACAGAATGGCATGTTATTTCATAGCCTCCTCTCTGGATGGACTGTATTCAAGAGATATTTCACAAAATTATTTCAAATCACACTATGTGATGTAAGTGTGAGCAGCAGAACCAAAACCATATTATAAACCACAAGCTACAACCCATAATTCTCTCTTCTGCTCTTGTTGTTATGTGCTTCCAATAAATCTTTTGACTGCTGTGAAGTTTGATCCCACGTTCTGTGTTGCTGGATTGATTATTTGCTGCAAAAATACTTTAAAACACTTTTTGCAGTCTGCAAGAAAATGAAAGCATCATATAGGCTCCAGATATATTTGATCAAAAAAGTCAGTGACTGGGTGTATTGTGTTGTGGAAACTACTTTTTTTTTTGTTTCATTAATTTGTTTTTTATCTCTATGATGTCATCTTGTGGTAAAATATTTTTTTAGGAATCTGACTTTCTGAGATATAGCATCTGCAATATTATTCATTTTCTAAGGTTGTTTGGACACCTTTAGTTTAGTTCCTTTGTCTGGACCAAAGAATAAAAATATGTATTGTTTTCTTTACATACTGGTTTATGAGGCTTTTTAGAACCAAACCAAGAGCTGTAAGTCATATGGTCTGACAGGTAACTCAATGATTGAGTAGTTTTGGAGACTGTCATCTTGTCACCATCATCGATACATAAACTTACCTTAACAATTGTGATGACTGACAGCAGGTCATGCAGCTTCCTGTATAAAATTAGCAGATTTATGTTCTGTGGTGCCAGAAAGAGTTCAATCGGAAATTATTGATTATGAGCGTTATTAATCCAGACTGAAGCTTCATTTAAAAGACAGACAGAAACAGGAATGTACTGAAATATTACAGAGGAGATTGCTACTGCTTGGTCATCAAGATTTACTGTCAATCTGTTGGACGGTCAAGTTGGTGCATTTGGCTCTTCCATGGTGCCAAAATCTTGGAAAGAGAAAATAATAATAATAATAATACAAATTTCCCGTGAATTATCTCAACATCTACTCAGTCAGTTGGCACAAAAGTTTGTGCAGATATTCATGGTTCCCTGAAAATGCATCCTAAATACTCAAATAGTAGGTTTGTCCACTAGCACCACAAAGGGGATTGATATTTATGGTGGTAAATAGAATTCCATTTTCCCCTCAGGGTCAATTTTAATAACTCAGTGATCCCCTGACTTTTATCTAGCAAAAATAAATTTTGTCCACTACTTTGGTTTATGACTATACAAATCTAATGATAGTCCCATCAGCCTCAGCTGTATCGTATTTTGTGAAATGTATTTTGTGAAATTTTCTGTTGGACGGAGCCAGGCTAGCTGTTTTCCCCTGTTTCCAGTCTTTATGCTAAGCTAAGCTAACTGTGTGCTGACCTAATATTTACTATGCAAATCCTAAATTATCTAACTGAAGCATATTTACCAAAAATATTAAACTATTTTAAAGGTCCAGTGTGTAAGATTTAGGAGAATAACCACATAATTGGGAAATGTTAGCAAGCTAATACACTAAGATGGTGAATATGGTAAACATTATACCTGCTTAGCATCAGTATATTGGCATTGTTATCGTGAGAATGTTTGCAAGAGTTACTCTCCCTTAATATCAACAGGTCCTCGATGGACAGAGTGAACAGCTTCAAGTACCCTGGTCTCAACACCAATACGGAGCCTGACCTGGATGCTGATTATTCTGTGGTGGGAATGGCAAGGCAGATACCCTTTCACCTCAGTCCGTTGAGGAAACTCTGGGTATCCCCTCAAATTCTGAGGAATTTATACCTCCACCATTGAGAGCATCCTGATGGGGAACAGGTATGGAAACAGCACAGAACAAGATTGCAAGGCCCTGCAAAGAGTGGTTCATGAGCTGAACAATAGGTTGTGCTTGATCCTGCCTAAAAGACATCTATACCAGACACTGCAGAAATAAGACTAGGAGGATCTTTAAGGATCCCAGCCACCCGGATAATGGCCTCTTCTCCCTGCTGAGATCAGGAAGGAGGTTTCAGATACACCAGGCCAGCAGTGAGGGGCTCAAGAAAAGCTTCTACCCTCAGGCCACAAAGAGCCTGAATGAGGACACTGCCTAGGACTCGTTATCACTATTGTCGCAATACTGAACTTATTATTCTGTGGTGGGAATGACAAGGCAGGCACTGTTTCACCACACTCCCTTGAGGAAATGGGTATCTCTGTAAATAGTGAGGAATTTATACTGATGCGCCACTTTTTAATCATGCAAGAATCATGCTAGCCTCGAAAATTGTGTGGTTGGTCCTTTTTCTTTCACACCACAAACAAACCACACAAGAGTCCGGTTGAGTGAGGGCAAAGACTGCCTGTTTTTTTTAGTCTATGCAAGAGTTTGATTGACAGCTTTTATACCAGCCCAAATGAGTTTGTTTGTATTACACCAAACAGATTAGGTGTAAAAAAAAATACAGCCCGACTGTCTCAGCTACCTCAGTTGCTCTAACCATTGTTTTCAAAGTGTCTTTTAAATTCTGTTTTTGGTTTTGTTTGTTTTCCTCCATATGCAATTGCACCCATGAATGCAAACATTAAAAAATGCAGATAAATGTGTGTACAGCAGCATAGTTGGCTGTGGCATTTCTTTGCAAACCTTTTGATCAGAACACTGTCTCAAGGCACTTTGGCTTGGCCGGTGTTCCCGATGTCATATAGTCTGGTTCAGATTTGTAAGCGCCCTGCTACCTTCAGATGACCTATCATGCACTGTAGTTTGCCTGGCTCAGCCAGGTCTGACCAGCAGCACGGTGAAAGGAGCAACAAAGCAACAAAAATGCAAGCATTCTTTTTTTTTCCAGCTTCTAGCTAAACTTCTGTACCTATCCATCTTCAACTCAAATCTGTAAACAGCTATCATAGTTACACTTCTGCTTCCCCATGAAACAGCACAGCACCTTCAGCTGGGATCATTGAAGGAGTGATGGCAGTGACGAAGATCCTCCAGGCTTGAAACAGTATTACTATTACAGTGCTGCCATGTACTCAATCTGACTTTTCCCTGAACAACTGCTCTGCTCCTCAGGCCAGTCATTTTCTGAGCTCAGGTTGTCGATATTGACCTCCCACAGGTACACAACTCTCCTTTCGTCATTCCCTCTTTCTACCCCGCAGGAGTAAAAAAGTGCCTAGATTCATAACCTTACTGCTGTCAGTCAGAATTTATGGTGAGTGTGTTTTGTTTGTTTGCAAGTGCATGTGACGTTCCCCCTGAGGTGTGTGTTAGTTTCAAGGTGGCAAAAGTATATCATTAAAGTACAAATATGTAGATGTAGCATTCTACATAACTGTCTGACGTTTAAAGAGTTTCACATATAGTATAAAGCGTACATTAAGCATAATGCTTATCTCTTCAACGTGGCCTTTGTGCGTCGTAGGCAGATTCTGAAAACATGCAGCTCATTATGCCTTAATGGATGCTTAATTCATGAAGGGGAGATTGAATTATCTCATTCTTTTTCTCAGAAACTCTTAAAGAGAAGCTGGTGCAAGACTGTCACAAAGAGTAATAAACCAGGGAATACAAAATGTCATATGCATGCATTAAAGAAAATATGCTACAATCCCGCACTGTGGACACAAGTTGCCTCAAGTCCACCACTTTGTGTTTTAAAGGTTGTAGCTATAGATGCTTCATCAAGGGAGGTCACAGTTTTATGACAACACGTGACTGTTCCAGCAAAGCATGCAACATGTGAGACTGTGTCATTGCACTGCGTGGCTTTTTATCAGTTTGTTTAAGACGTGAAGAAAAGCCGTTTTGAAGATCAAAACTTTATCTCTGTTTTTACTGCAAAAATCAACACTGTCTATATCTGGATACTTGCCAACGTGAAGATCTATTTATGTAAACTCACCGGAAAATCTAATAATGTGGTAAGCCAACGCAGCATATTTGCACCCTGTGCATAGCGCGATGTAAATCTGTAGATCGGATCTGCAGACAGCAAACTGCTGATTAAAATATTGCTCAACAAATATTCTGTATACCCGCTGCTTGTTGTTGTGTCGATGCAATATGTTCTGTTATAGATTTTTGCTTCACTCCCAGTGCTCTCTTGTTGCTCTATTACACTCTAGCTACTGGTTATCACCACTGCAATTATTATGATTTTAATTAAATCATTTTGTATTAATCAAAGAAATCTTAATCAGGAGCTTAATTGTAATCAGCTCTTTCAAATATTGCACACACTTAATTATCAATTAGGGGTAACAGATCATTTTTAGTATTTTAACTAACTAAAAACTAAGAGACTAACCTTGGTGTAACATCTGTTGCAGTGACCTTCTTTCATATATAATCTATCTCACTTATGGATCCCGCCAGTGCTTTTCATAAAAAAATAAATACAAAAGATAATTAATGCGCAAAATTCTGTGCCCTTTGAAATGAGGTTCACAGCAGCTGTTTTGATAAGCGCTAAGCAGAATGAGCAAAAGGCGAACCGCGGCACTGAAGATGTACTTCAGAGGCGATGTGGTGTTTTAAAAGAAAAGCACCAAAGGGAGCGGGGGAGCCTAAACAGTTTCCCAAAGATACTAAGCCTTATTGAGAAGTGAGAATTTCCACTTTTGAGGTTGTACACCAATATGTCAGATTGTGTGATCGTTTCACAAAATCATTTAAAAGAATGAGAATATTTGCCTGAAAAAAACATGATTTGTACTTTTTTTGTCTTGTTTTCCACTACCGACAGTGAAGCATAAGGAGCCATTATCATTACAAAACAAGAAAACCAAAAAAGATTAAAAGAAATTTAAAAAAAAATGAACATTTTTATTTACTATATAAAACTAATGGACATCTGCCAAAAAATAAAACATCTCTGAAAGCTGCATTAAAAACCAAAATTTGTACAGTGAGGTGGAAGAGAGACATAAAGTATGGTCCCATGATTTATAAAATGAATGCCCCCCCACTGTGCATTTGATCTCTAATTGCAGAAAACCCATCAAGTTATTTAGTCATAGCTATGCTTTGGGTGCCACAGAGACTACAGCACTGTTTGAGTAAAATCCTCCTCTGTGATGTTAAGAGGATCTGCTCATGGTTTAAAATGTCTAATAGATAAATACCCAAGCACAGTTATTTTGTGTCTGGTACAGTGATTTGCATTAATTATTCGGTTTTTCAGTTTACTTGTTTCTTACCTGATCCCAAAACAACTTTATTCGGGTAAAGCCGAAGATGACGAAAGCACCAATCCGCTGCTGCATACCAGTTTACGTTCAGTAAAGTCAGTGAACTTCCCCAGTCGTATTAAAGGTCCAGTGTGTAGGATTTAGGGGCACCTAGCAGTGAAGTTGCAGATTGCATGCAAATGAATACTCTCCCATGCCTCCTTTCTTCTTCCAAGCATGTCAGAAAAACTCTGACTGCAGAATTCACATAAAAAACCAAAAGGTTATATTAGGAGTCAGTGTTTGGTTTTTCTCCTAAATCTTACACGCTGGACCTTTAAAGAAATAGTTTAACATTTTGGGGAAATATGCTTCAGTAAGATGAATTAGGGATTGCATAGTAAATGTTAAGTCAGCACACAGTTAGCTTAGTTCTGTCCAACAGAAAAGAATCCACCGAACAGTGGAAACCAAAAGAGAGCAAGACCATCAAGACTGAAGAGTAAAAATAAGACGTTGTCGTCTTACAAGATTAATAATTAAATAATGGAACTGTTTAATGAGTCTTGAGCGTCCAATATTTAGTGTCTGTAGACAATCAGAGCACATACGTTGTTAAAATAATCAAATTGTTAAATTAAAATCTATGATGCAACATACAGCATACCTGTACAAGAACGATCACTGTTTGAAGTGAATCATCTTTACAAGATGACGCCATTGGTAACTACCATTACTAATGTTTGATGACAGTTCATGCAGCTGCTCTGATTTTAGTATGCATTTGTTAGCTTCCTCATGCCCTTCCTATTCTATAGTAACCACCTGTCAGCCAATGACAGAAGTGTGAGATATCATCTGGCCTCCAAGGCTGCCTGCAGGGAGGTATGTCTGCCCAAAATTATAGACCAAATAGGGGAAAAAATGACAGGCCATTCTCATATCAGTCTGGGTTGTATTTCCTGGAGAGAGCCCAACTCTCCTCAGATTTAGCTTCTCATATACGTATATTACTTTTTTCCCCCCCAAACCAATTCCACCTCGTTGCCCCCATGTGTACCCGCAGACAGATTCAGCATGGTGACCTCTTTCATTATGCCATTGTTCTCTGGAGTGTCTCTATTATTACACTGCATTTCTCTTCACTTAGTTTTACTGTGTCAACCCCCTTTTCCTGAAGATTAATCCTACAGCTCTGTTCTCCCAGATTATTCAGATTTTCCCCTCTGCTTCACTACTTTCACCTCATCCTCGCATAAGCCGTTTGAACCACGCATGCCGTCTCACTTCTTCTGAGCATTGAGTGCAACATTGGGGAAGAAAAAGTTGCAGATAATAGCATGCAAGTCTTTGTATCCTCTCTCACCCACGTCTTTCTCCCTGCACTCTTTCCAATCCTTCATTTTACGCTTTTCACCTCTCGCTCTCAGTCATCCCTGGCTTTGACCTCCTTTTCACGCAAGCAAAAGCTCCTGACTTCTTCTTCTTCTCTCCAATCGTTCCTCTCAACACCTCTTTTTATACGTCTCCAGAGCTACAGCTTGTCAGTGGTGGGAGCTGCTCTGATTCCATCTCCCAAATAAATGACTGTGAGGAGATAAAGAGAGGGGAAAGGCAGAACGATTGTGCACTTGGAGAGGAGGCTCTCGTTCCTCTGAGATAAGCAGGAACATCAGGAGCGTGTGGGTGTGTTTGTGTGTGTGTGTGTCTAAGGAAAAGAGGCAGCAGAGATGGAGCTCCTGAGGGCTCCACAACGTCTCAGCTTATCAGCCACCAACACTCAGGCTTCACTTAAGACCACCCCTCACTGCTTCTTCTCGATCTGCAGGGATAGGCCGCGTTCGCTGTTTGGGCTCTCTCTCTCTCTCTCTCTCTCAAACAGCCAAACTTAATCATGTGTGGAATCATATCGCCATCAACCTGTGAACTCCCTGGTGTGAAATTTTACATTCAGGCAGGAGGAAATGTTTTGTGGCATGCGTGTTTTTGCCGCACTTCACGGGTCAGCAGCTTGGTTGAATTTTAGATGAATCTGCTAGAATGAATAATTGCATTTTTCCTTCAAGAGGATCAGCCTTTTTTATAAAGGGAGCTTAGTGTGAATTATGGATCTCTATGTTTCATCTACTCGCCAGATACTCTTTCTTTCTAACACACACACACTACCTCTTTCCATCTCTCAAAAGTTCCCCCTTGCTTCATTGTAATAGTTTGATAATTAGGACCAGCAGCTGCGATTTCTGACATAACTAGTCAGCATGCCCCAGACGAACAGATCCCTCACACTTCCTTTCACCTGTTCGCTTAACAGCCTGCTTCCTGCACTCCCTTTCTTCCTCCGCTCCCCGCTCCCTCCTACCATGACAAATTGGGATGGGAAGATGAATGCCTAATGTTTCGTGTTTTTTTTCTCTGTGTTTCCCGTCTGTGCCTATCGCGTACCAGAAGTAAGCCTGCTTTTATCGCTACAGTCGAGTGAATACTTACATACATGAGGGGATGTGTGATGTGCCAATATGAAAACAGGTGAGACAAAGGGTTTGTTTACAAGATCTCACAAAATATGCAAGGTTTATTACCTTGTGTTTGTAATTAGCGAAAGCCAAAACTGACCAAAGGGAATAGTTTCTAAAACTCTCTCGAATCTGTTCATATTTTTATGTATCAGCCCTGAATAAACATCACATTAGGCACAATTGATGAATACAGCGACAGATGGTGTCTGTTCAATGGAGATTTAGTGCAACTAAACAAGTGTCCAAAGTGTCCCATTTTACTTTATAGTTCCCTGCAATTAGTGCCTGCCATTTTAATCACTATTAATTTTAAGTGTGAAGTTCAGTTATTTCTTCCCATAATGAGGAATCTGAGCGACGAAAACAAAATATCCTCATAGAATAGTCTTATTATAGAGTCTATAATGAGCCGTTTCAGGGGAGTTTTACGGCCCGATTCAAGGACCTACAACAAAAAAGGCCACAGATCACATTCCTCATTGACCCATTTTTCTTGCGGAAACAGACTGCTTAAAAGCCCCGCTTGTCACTGATGAAGCTCCGACAGAGATGGACACGCTATCCGAGGACGACAGACTGAAAGCTGTACCGAGGAAAGGGTTCCTTGAGTTTTGGAAAAATGTGCCTATGGAAAAATACCTCAATGTCAAACAAGGCAGTACTCGAGCTCCTCTCAATGTTCGGGTCAACATACGTCTGTGAGTCCTTGTTTTCCACTCTGAAACTTGTGAAATGAAAGCATCGATCTGTTCTGACACACGTTAAAGAACTGCTCAGAGTGAGCCACAACAGAAAACAAGCCAGATTTGAGGAGGATTACTGAAGGCAAAGAATGCCAGAGGTCTCACTGAGTTCAAAACACACACGCACGCACGCACACACACACACACACACACACATATATATATACATACATATATACATATAGATATAAATTTATTTAATTCTCACATATTATTTTTATTGGATGCTATTGCAAATGTTTATATTTACATCCAGTCCTGTGTTATATTTATATCAGTGAGTGATTGAATGAGTGAGTGAAATAACTGATATGCCTTGATATGCAGGACTTGCAGTGTGATGTGAATCTGGCTGATAGTTATGCATACTTCATAAAATCATTTACTAATAACCTTTAGATTAAACCTGGATAAGAATAACTTCTAGTCACCAGGCTGGTGTTTACTTTCTTGCTTTTCATATTTATAAGTAGCTCTATAATTTCAGTAAGACCTGACCAGTCCACATTTTGACCACTTTAGCCTGGATCAGCCTTCACACAATTTCACTTTGCTTACAATGATAAACATTGCCAAGGATAGAGGGAAAAAAAGACCTTTAAGAGAGTAGCTGATTATCTGTGATTGGTCAGAATTAAGAATGTATGACTCTGTGATCACTTAGTTTGATAGTGACCATTTCAAATGGCAAAAATATTGTGTTGTCTGATCTCAAAATTACCTGCAGTGTAGCTAAAGAAATCCATTTATTAACAACCTTTCAAAATATAATATAGTGGGCTGTAGGAGCAGCTTATTGATGATTTATTAATGTTTACAAATGCAGATAACTTTTGCTGATGGCTCAATACTAGGACTCCTATGCCCATTTATTAAAGACAACCTTCTTCGTTCTTCATATTCTCTGATTCTAAAATATCTCTGCATAGTTAACTATTATGCTTAGGGTTAGTGAAAGATTATGTTTTTATGGTAAAGGTATGGTTAGGGTAGGTTACGAAACAGTTAGTTGATTTCATGTCTGTAATGGGCCATGAACTCCAGTCGAGCTACGATTGATTTTTCACAGCTCGACCACCCAACGGCTGTTCCTGTTAATGGCTAACTGATCTATGAAGTATGGATAAAATATTCATTTGCCATCAACAGAGTTACTCTTCATAAAGTTTGCCTTATTAAAATGCACTATTCAAGAAACTGACGATGTTGAGCTCTTTGCATCCTTTTAAAGCATTCCTGTAGTCCATCTAAAAACCTGATATCTCTCTTCAGGTTGTTCGCAAAATTTCCTAGATGTCTTTCCAGCCGATACATCGAAGCAGTGACCTTTACATTAGTTTGTATCTGCAAACCAACATAAAGTCATGCTGTCCCCATAGACCCGTAGCAGGGTTTTCTCACCACAACACAACCAGGCCATTTTAGTCTGCTTCACAGGAGGAATAATAATTACCGGAATATACAGTGTGCTCTAATGACTAAATAGTGTGAAATCATACTGCATTGTGTGAGTATGACCATTATAATACAATTTTTGCCGCTCCTGTTATCTGCTTTCAAACAGTAATTACCTTCATACACTATCTCCTCTTTATGTTAAAGAAAAAGCAGAAAAGCCCTTTTATAATCCAACATTAAAGCCAACTTCAAACATATATACAAATGTAACATATGTACAATGAAAATTATTTCAAATGATGGTTTTATGAATCCAGTTTCCAGAAATGTGGACCAAAAAATTACAATTAATTAACCCTATTAGTTTTTTTTGTTATCTTTGAAAACTGCTTCTGGATGAATGGCTGTGTTTATTTTGTATGTGCGCCAACTACTCCTCATTCTCCTCCCTGTTTGGTTTCTTCATTAGACAGAGAAAGGCCAATTATCTCCAACAGGCTTGCTGAGGAGTGACCTCGAGAGAGAAAGAGAGAGACGGGAGTGTTAACAATTATCCGACCTCCAATATAAGAATTTGATCCATTTACTCTAAAGTATTTGACAGCTAGCACATCCACTGTGCCTCTCTGAAATCCTTTAAAGAGAAAGTCTCTCTTTTTTTTTTTTGGACTGAAAATCTGTCTTTCTGTTGACTGCCGAGAGAGATGTGAATCAGAGAGAGGAGACAGATGGGCTTTTATGAGGTAAAAGTGTGGGGAAAAGACGCCTAGATGACTTTTTTAACCTTGGGCACATCATGTTCACTCACACTTGTCACTGCTTTAGTGGGTGTGAAGCAGCACACAACTATCCTATCAACAGGAGTTTGAGTGGCATGAAATAGAGATTAAAAGCAGTGCAACTCAGCAGGAAGAGAAGCACGGCACACATAAACTGAACCAAGGACAGAGTTTGTCTGTTTTTCAGTAAAAACTATTACATTTAGAAAGTATGTTGTGGGCATTGATGATCATGTATTTCTGTGTGACAGTCAAAACAACATTCATTAACCAACTCCAATTACTTTAAGTGAGTTCCTGTTCCGTTAAAGCTGCAGATAAACCCTGTACCATGATTGATTTTAGTACAAAAGAAACAATCAGCAAGCCATCAATGCAGGGAAGCTTTGGTGTGTGTGTGTGTACGGCGGTTGGATTTTCAGCAGGAAGAGTGATGAGATTAATGTATGTAATAATTGGGGTGACAGAGGGTCAATGCTGGATTCTTAATGAGGCTCTTGGTTCTGGGGACAAGGTGCCCTCTCATGAATGACACACGTGAACCTGTTTCACTTCGACTATCAGGCTGAACACTTCTGTGAAAAACAACATGTAGAACAGATGTAAAAGACGCGTTGACATCACGAAAAGAGCCTGATATTGTAATGTGACTCTCCAATAGACAACACAGTACAAAGTTACACATTAAAGATAATATCATTTTATCTTTAAAATAAGAGTTTTTAAAGCCAATTTGAAATTTTCATGTTAAAAAATAGACACGTCCTCACATTTCCCTACACAAATAAAGATATTTTAGATCAATTTGCCTGTAAAAATAGATGATTTTTCCTCTGATATTGTTGATTCTCATCTCCACCTGCAGATTAAAATCAATAGTCATGAAATCAGTAACCTCAGAGACATCAGTCATCATGCTCTGTGAGCTTATTCTGCCTTTAGAGATAGCCGACGGGGTCAGTGAGGGCTTTGGCAATTGAACACACTTCTTCTTTCGTTGCCAGCTAGTTGGAGTTCATACTAAGGCAGAATGTCTGAGGTACAGCATGAAATATGCAACTGTAGCTTCCAGTCTAAGTAGATATTATAGCATATACTTGCTCGCTCTCTTTTCTCGCTCCCCCTATCATATAGCAACACATATTGTCGCCTCTAAGTCTCCTCGCTCCCCACTCTTCTCACAGTCTATTCTATCAGTCCCGCCTCTCCTGCAATATCAAAATGGAAATGATGGACAGGCAATCTATATGGAAATGGTATACAGGTGTACCAAGACACTGTGCTCAGGGAACGTGGACATCCCTAGTGTTAATCTGTGGTTCTCTTGCACTACAATATATTCTCTATGGAAATAGCTGTGCTGTTGCTTGGCTTTAATGCATTCATCAGCTTTAAGGTTGGGAGGAGCGCAGGGCGATACATGGCAATTATTGATGCTGTGGGTTTGTATTGGGCGACTCAGACAACAGTCTTTATAAATGGAATCAACTATTTGTTTAAGTGTGTTGTAAGCTGTCATAACTTGTATTGTGCAAGGAGTAAATTTATTACAAAAATCAACTATACAGTACAGAATGTCTCTAACCACCTGTCTGAAAAAAGTTGGTATATCAATAAAGCCATAACATTACTTTGCAGTGTTGCTACAATTGTGTGTACAAGCTGTACACATTGTGCCTCCAAAATGCACTCAGATATGTTATTACACTGCACCTCTGCTGTCATTTTTGTCCAGAAGTTGTGCAATTAAAGGACATGATGTAAAGGACTCATGTGTAAATTCGACCAGTATTTTAGTGAGCCAAAAACAGGCATGTGTGCAGTTTACACTGCATATAATTTACTTCTAACCTGTGTTTAATCTCCCCTGTGTTATTCCCATTTCCAGTGCATCTAATAAAGAACAATATGATCATAATAAAGGGAATACGTTCATGATATCCCTAAGTCAAAAACAAGCAGAATGAGGGGTGTCGTTTAGCTCAGATGATAGAGCAACCGCCCCATGTACAAAGGCTGAGTCCTTGCCGCAGTGGCCCAGTCACTCTTCAAGCTGTCTCTGTCAAACAAAGCCCAAAATACATAAGCAGAATATGAACAAGCAGCCAAAACATCAGCTAAATTGAATCATTGGGGCCAGACAGCATTCCTGCAGTGTCACTGTGAAATCAACATGATAAACAGTTCTTTCTAGTTACATAACCAACTACCTCCCACTGAATTTGTACACAGAGGGATTTATTACATTCAAATAAAGCCATACAATAATGGGTTTGAGAGAAGGCAAGGAGTTAGATTGTGGAAAGGAAGGACGGAGTGAGAGTCTGCTCATTCTTCACACATTCAATATGCTGCTGTGGGTACACACTGTTCCATGCCAAGATGTTGTTTTCCCGTCTGAGACCCACCGTGCTGCCTGCAGCCCAGCCTACCTCCTTAACACACCGCTTTAGAAAGGTCAGAGCGGACTCCACAGTACAGCCTCCTACAGCTAGACCAAGACTAAGGGTGAGGACGTAAATACAGGTCCCAGGTGAGTTTCTGGCATTACTGTACAGTAAAGCTTGGATGGAGAGCACAGCAGTATCAAACAGACTAAGTGCAATGAAGGCCAAGAGGGGCAGTCAATTCTGAACACGGGAGAACCATGTGAGCAAAAAAATCCCCAACCAATAAAGAACATTAGTGTGGAGATTGAAGCTTCCTTTGACTTCTCTTGATTCAGAATCAGCATTAGGTGCCAAGAACTTTCTCACATACAAGGAATCTGCCTTGGTGTTTTGGTTCATATTATGTAGAAAATATAACAAAAAAAGAAATCAAGTACCTAGAGTAGGCTACTTCGACTTTCGAAGTTCTCCTCTCAAACGGATGCTGAGCGATTTTACAGTAGTGAGAGTTGGGTCTTGGAGGAGTACCATTGTCATGTATAATAGCAATTGTGCATAGCCGCCCTGACTTCAGACGTGGCTGGCTTGGGGCGATAAAATAATCGCCCTTTCTGGAGTAGATTAGACACATTGAGACATTGATTAGCTAAATCATATGTCCCAACGTTCATGCCTTAAATTAGTGGTTTAACTGCTTCATAGACCCGTTTCCTCAGGGCGATTTCTCCAGCACCCCAAAGAACCTAAGACATGCAGACAAGGGACAGCATATTGTTGTGCAGTGGATTTTTTTTTAATCATATTTTGCACATATCAATGGATGTATTCTATTATTTAAACACACAAATACTGAAAATATGAATGATTTTTTATTATTATTATTTTATTTTAGGCCTTTTGGCCAGCCGCACTGGTAAATATGTTAAAGTAAATTATATAATAAAGTTATTAAAAAAAGTAAATTATATAATTTCCTCTGGGATTATATATTCCCATAGTTGTTAAAAATGCACTGCTTTATATTTACTGTCTGCAGAGATTTATATTCTTTATTTTCAGAAGTACTTTATTAAGAATTACTTTATTAATCCCCATAGGGAAATTGTTTTGTGTTTAAAATTACAAACAAAAGAATAAAGTTGATGCATACAGTTGTATGTTGGTTGGGTGAAGATGGTGTGACCCGCAGTGACTCAGCAGTTTCTGTCAGTTTGCTGAGTCAATCAAATATCACACACATCACTTTAAATTGATGCCGTACAAGCACTAAATCGATTTTACTGCAAATCGTGTCCTTCACGCACGCACGTGAATCCGTCATTGTCATGGAGACAGAAAGGTTACGCACGGCCGTGGTGACGTAAAGGCACGCAAACCTGTAGAATTGTAGAATTGTTCATTCGCGCTTGGACTCGAGAGATCGTTGACCTGTGTGAACACCTGTCCGTGAAAAAGTTGGATCCAACCTGAAAACTCACCTCCTGCACCATCCTACACGAGAGGAAAGCTCCGTGAAACTCATCCTACACGAGAGGAAAGCTCCGTGAAACCCCCTACACGAGAGGAAAGCTCCGTGAAACTCATCCTACACGAGAGGAAAGCTCCGTGAAACTCATCCTACACGAGAGGAAAGCTCCGTGAAACACTAAAGGCCACCTGCTGAGACATGTCACGTAAGACACCTTTTAAACTTTCCCCAAACTTACTTTAATCATCATCATTTTTTTGTACAAAATGTATATTTCATTCATGTGAACCGGCCTGTTTACAGTTTTTGTTGACATTTGGGTTTTCTCGTTTTAAAATGTTTATTGGATGATAAGAAATTGGACTGAAAGTTTTTTTGCTTTTTGGCGACACTTTTGGGCGTTTTTCTCGGTGTAAAATGATTTCTAGATGGTAAATATTGGCTGAATGTTTTAATAATTGTGTAGTACTCAAAGAATATCTTAAATTTTAGTTGAAAGTATTCATTTTTTACAAGTTTATCGACCAAAAATCAAGAAAAAATATTATATTTTTCGAATAATGCTAAAAAAATATATATTTATTTTTCTGGTGCACCATGGAGACCATTGAACGTTCTTGACATCAGAACGTGCAAATGTAAACAAACCGGGCCCGTTGCCACAGTAACCTGCTTAAGTATGATTTGAAGTTTGTTGTGATGGATGAAGTTTGATTTAAAACTAAAAACTTTAATCTAATCTAATAATAAAAACCAATTTAATCTAATAATTTAATCTAATCTAGCAATTAGCCTTTCTACAAAGTTCTTTAAGTTAATGCCTCTTATACAACCATTCACACACACACTGAGTGTTTACAGCTACTAATGTGTGTAACACTGTTACTGTACCATTCGCCACTCTCAAAATTTCTGCGGGAATTTTCTAGTGGTACATAATTTCATCAAAGTATCCACCGTTTGGTGTGTGTAATGGTGCACACAGGTCTGTGCGTATCAGGGCTGATATCATATTTGTTCCTACATGATTATTGTAGCAAAGAGAGTTCACAATAATAGGATGATATTTATAGAAACACAACTTATTGCAGACTAAATGGAAGTTACGCACAGACATAAAAAACAATGTTACTACATCAGTTCCCACCCACCCAGGATTATTTCCTTTTCCATATTTAATATAACATAAGTGTGATGAAGTGTGAAAGATCTGTAGCTCATTGTTCAGATATTTATTTTATTTTATTATTATTATAAGATGTTTTTCGGAGCTGAAACAGGAATGTTGCAGGGTTTTTTTATGTGGATTTCTGTTTTCTGTCACACAAATGTGTGTTAACTTAACTGACTCTTCCTTCAATTAGCAGAGACAGGGGGCGGTCGGTGGGGTAGTGAGTCAAGTGGCCGTGCAGAGGCTATAGTCCCCGCTGCAGCTGGCCCCGGCTCGAATCCTGCATCGAACGGCCATTTACTGCGTGTCACTCCCCCTCTCTCTGCCTCCTATCTGTCCTATCATTAAAGGCCTAAAAAACCAAAAAAAAAATTAGCAGAGACAGAAGTACTGAACGTCATAACTAAATCTGAGTAAATACAGCTTCAACTATTTAGTGTTTGGGGCCTTATTAATGTCACAGGCTGCTCATTAGAGGAGGATACACAGTTTAACATGTTGAGTTTAAAATGTGCGAGTATCTACACGTGTTACGTTTATTGTTGTTTTCTCTTAAAGTAATTGCAATGCATCTGCTGCAGCATATCAGAATCTGACTTTGTTCTCCCTCTTTTCTTCCTCAGGTGGCCCGTTTCACCCTCAGATTCCCGATCCCGAGATGCTTCCTGACGACCTGGTCGTCAGGCTGGTTGACCGGCTTCGGGAGGCTGAGGCTGAGGCTGTGCCTCGTGGTGGCGTTGGCAGACCTCCCTCTCCTCCTCTGCTGCACCCCAGGGTGCAGCGACAGCTTCTTTTTCCTCCTGCCCGTGCTGCTCCTTACTTCCCTCCTCGCGTTCACGCTGAACGTCCTCGCTTCCCTCGTCCTGCTAACCGTTTTCGCGGCCTTCCTGATTTTTTTTTCCTTCAACCTTTCCATGCCCCTCCTGATCGCTTGGCCGATGGCGATCATCTTCCCCCTTTTCCTCTCCCTGCATTCCTTCGTCATCCTCTTCCTCCCCCTCGTCTTCCTATTGTTCATCATGGCTGTGGAGATCATGTAGGTCCGCTTGCTGATCTCTTTCTTCCTCCTCCTCCTCCTCCTGCTTCTCCCGCCGCTTCTCCTGACGCTTCTCCTGCCGCTTCCCCTGCCGCTTCTCCCGCCGCTTCCCCTGCCGCTTCTCCCGCCGCTTCTCCCGCCGCTTCTCCCGCCTCTTCTCCCGCCGCTTCCCCTGCCGCTTCTCCTCCTGCTTCTCCTGCCGCCTCTCCTGACGCTTCTCCTGCCGCTTCTCCTCCTGCTTCTCCTGCCGCTTCTCCTCCCGCTTCTCCTGCCGCCTCTTCTGACGCCTCTCCTGCCGCTTCTCCTCCTGCTTCTCCTGCCGCTTCTTCTCCTGCTTCTCCTCCTGCTTCTCCTCCTGCTTCTCCTGCCTCTGGCTCTCTCTCCTCTTCTGCCTCCTCTGCCGATCTTGATGGTGACATTTTGGAATCTAATGACAATCTCTCACCTTCTGACCTAGGCTCCTCTGGCCGGAGGCGCAGGGAGGACAGCGACTCGGAGGACGAGGGGCCTGCTGCCAAGGTGCCACGTTGGTGATGACAGCGACTCTGATTGAGGATGGTTATAAAAACCCAGGTACATTAACGCACATCGACTCGTACATCTCAAACATTATTTTCACATAAATATTTGTATATTTGATCTTTGCTGTCTTTGTTTCTGTTTCTGATTCAGGTAGCGTCTTGCACTGGGACCATCCATCGTCTCCATATGTAAATAGTTCCAAACATATATTAGTTAGAATTTAGTTAAGTTTTTTAACTATGTGGGGCGGCCTTTGCGTCTGGCTGGGCAAACAGATCCCCACGACAGCCTTTGCGTCTGGCGGGGCTGTCCACAAACCAAGGTAGCGTCTTGCACTGAGGTTTTTTTTGTTGTTTTAATCCTTCTTCCATGCTTTGACACAACGACTGGGTTGACTTTTCTTTCCTCCTGGGCGGAAATGCTGCGGGAAGCCTATGCGACTGGCAGGGCTGTCAACCCCTCGTCCAAAGGGCAGGATAGGATAACAACTTAATTGTGTGGTGAGAAAGACGGCAAAAAGTTGTAAAGAAATATTACACAATGCCACTTTCACTCTCACCACCAAGAAAGCTTCTTAAAGGAGCATTTTAGACTTGACTTTAGACTTTTTAAAAAAACAAAACAACCAAACTCTGACCAAACAGACGACATCTTGTGGAGCTCCGTCTTCTTCAGGTAAGTATAAACTTCTGAGCAATATGATTAATTCAAAAATTCCAAAACAAGCTTACTAACCATTTTTTTTCTTACCAGTCAAAAAAAGTAAGTACAAGCTTCTCATCAGATATAATATCACTTACATATTAATTCAAATATTATTTGTCTCGCTTACTAATCACCCTTTCTTCTCTCTTACTCCATCCCCAGAGCTGTGGACGCGACTTAGAATAGGGCAGAATTTTCAATGCATCCATATAATATCAAATATGTCATATTATTATACTAATAACCTTTGAATTACATTTTTAATAATTCAAAGGTTATTAGTCTGTGTCACTAACTATTTTTTGTAGTCTTTTTGTCTCCCCACCAGCCACCTGATCTGCCGCTGTTCACCGTGTCCCGAGGCCCCCTGAACGAGGATGAAAACCAAAGCACACAAATTTAGACCGTCTCATCAGTCCACTGAGCTGACTTTGTCACTTTGCTTTAAAACTTAACTGTATGTCACGATGGCAGTCATGACTATTGTTGTTTCCCTGTGTTCCCCCTTGTTCTCCCCATCCATGTGTTGTTGTCTCCGTCTGTGTTGTAGGCGTGTCACACTTCCCTAGGCCTCCTCAGCTCACCTGCCTTCCATCAAGTCATCACTCCATCCACATATAAACCCTGGCCCTCCTCCCAAAGTAGGTCACGTTCGGACTTTCTTAAACTACTTGTCCCTTGTTGAGTTCCTGACTTCTAACCACTGATCTCTTGTGCTCAGGTCCACCACCGTCTTCACCTCCTGCCACCTGCCTGCCTGCCTGCCTGCCTGCTCTCCATCCACCATCTTCAGACAGTCCAGACCTCCTCCCAAAGTAGGTCACGTTCGGACTTTCTTAAACTACTTGTCCCTTGTTGAGTTCCTGACTTCTAACCACTGATCTCTTGTGCTCAGGTCCACCACCGTCTTCACCTCCTGCCACCTGCCTGCCTGCCTGCTCTCCATCCACCATCTTCAGACAGTCCAGACCTCCTCCCAAAGTAGGTCACGTTCGGACTTTCTTAAACTACTTGTTCCTTGTTGAGTTCCTGACTTCTAACCACTGATCTCTTGTGCTCAGGTCCACCACCGTCTTCACCGCCTGCCTGCCTGCCTGCCTGCTCTCCATCCACCATCTTCAGACAGTCCAGACCTCCTCCCAAAGTAGGTCACGTTCGGACTTTCTTAAACTACTTGTTCCTTGTTGAGTTCCTGACTTCTAACCACTGATCTCTTGTGCTCAGGTCCACCACCGTCTTCACCTCCTGCCGCCTGCCTGCCTGCCTGCCTGCTCTCCATCCACCATCTTCAGACAGTCCAGACTCCGTGCCTCCTCCCTTCATTCCCACCACTGCTTCACCTCAGCCATTGAGTGAGTTAAGTTGCCGTGCAGAGGCTATAGTCCTCACTGCAGCTGGCCCCGGCTCGAATCCTGCATCGAACGGCCATTTACGGCGTGTCACTCCCCCTCTCTCTGCCTCCTATCTGTCCTATCATTAAAGGCCTAAAAATCTAAAAAAAAAAAATTAGCAGAGACAGAAGTACTGAACGTCATAACTAAATCTGAATAAATACAGCTTCAACTATTTAGTGTTTGGGGCCTTATTAATGTCACAGGCTGCTCATTAGAGGAGGATACACAGTTTAACATGTTGAGTTTAAAATGTGCGAGTATCTACACGTGTCACGTTTATTGTTTTCTCTTAAAATGATTGCAATGCATCTGCTGCAGCATATCAGAATCTCACTTTGTTCTCCATCTTTTCTTCCTCAGGTGGCCCGTTTCACCCTCAGTCCAGACTCCGTGCCTCTCCATCCATTACCACCACTGCTTCACCTCAGCCATTCCCTCCACCTCGTGTCAAACCCACTCCTTCTCATCTTCCACATTACAATAAATCCCTTTCTCTCACTAACCGTTTTTCGAGCCTGCATTCTGGGTCAACCTGTGCAACCATGACACTCAGACGTCTAAAGTGACTATATATTGTGAGATTTTCTTTAAAATCACTGATGTTTGATTCCTGTGAATAAGTTTTAAGGATCATAAAATGTAGTTAAACTGTTGCTAAAACAACCAAATTCAGCAAGTACACAGTCATTTTAAATCAGTTCATGCTCAGATTCAACTTTACTCTTGTCTATTAAAAGGGGTTTTCATCCAGGGGTCCGCACCCCCTAGGGAGTTCGCAGAGGTACTGCAGGGGGTCCGCTAGTTTTTTGTTATAATTGACAAGTTTCGGTAAAATAATGGTGATCATAAACACATATAGGCTAATAACCCAGTATGTAAACAGGTTAGTAAGCTAAAATAAAAGTTGAATAAACTAAATATAAAAGTTATAAGCCAGGATAAAAATTGTCTCGTCCAAGGGGTCCTTGGGCTGAAAAAGGTTGAAGATTGAAGTATGCAGATCCAACATTTCTGAGAAAACCAACCAAAAATCAGGGGATTAAGAAGATGATCACATTTTTGATCACAGATAAAAAACTTAAAAAAAGTCTATGAACACAATTCTTTAAATCAATGCAGGGTGACGGGAATAAAAAAGAAAATGACTTTACATGAACCTATATATGATTTATGACAAAATACTTTTTGTGCTACAATGTTTGTTTCCTAAATTACAGTTAACAGTTTAACAACTATTTCATACAGTGATTAAGTATTATTTTGTGATGATGCTACCTCCACTCATAAAATAAAACTAAAGATTTATCGCCATGCTGGAAGCCACAAGAGAATGGTTTTCTTTGATACCACTGGGCTAAAAAATAAGCAATATAAATATAATAAAAAAAAATAGTTTTGTCCTGTCCGAGTGGCATCAGAGGTACAGTCATGTTACAAAAGTCTAAAAGGCTTTCCCCTCTCTAGATGCTCGCCAGTCTAAAATGGCAAATATAGATTAAAACAGAACTTGTAAACAATTGACGTATCAATTTCTAACAAAGCATAACATGTTGGAAAGGCTGTTGACTTTTACACCTGTGCCCCCTGTGACAGAGGTGATCAGCTGCGCTGTTGAGCACATGAAACAGGCCATGTAGGCTGAGAATGACGTTGGCTGGACGGATATGTCACTTGTTAAGGCCACACTAACATAAATCATCCAGCAAAAGCTAGCACAGCTCAAAATCTCCGAATAGCTGCCTATGTCCAATTAGTTCAGTAGTTAAAGCAAGTTTGGTGTTGCAGCTGTTGATGACTAAAAGTTGTCGAACGCGTAAATTAGTGATACAAAAATGTCTTCAAGAGGAAACGTGTTCTCTTAAGTTTTAATATGACATATTTTCTTCATATCTTTCTGACCTGCACCTTCCATCACAGCTTTGAATCACTGACAATGATCTTGGCAGGAGGGATATGTCACTCACTGATTAGAAACAAAACAAAATAACCCCATCCCAAGACACCGGCTAACATGTCAACTGTTCGCCAGGATCAAATTCAGTCAGGCTAGTTTGTTATGACTCTTAATTGAAGAAACATTATTAATATAGTGTCAAAAATTAAACCCCAAACGTGATGTTTGGCACCAAAGGATTGTGAAAAGTGTGTTCGGTGTGCAAAAGAGTGCAGACAGCACAAGATTTGTTGTGAAGTGGACTTTAAATTAGGCTTCAAATCCGTTTTTTACATGAGGCAATCTTGTCTGGTAGGGACATAAAAGAACTGGATGGCAATTTAGGTTTCAGCAGTAATCACTGGGTGAAATTTATTTTTACTCACACATACAGTATGGTCCCTGTTGTTTCCATAGCAACAGGTCATTCTGCCAGAAGAAAGGAGTCATAAAAAAGTGGTTACACATCTGACAAACTTCATTTCCTCGTATGTATCTCTTTCCCTATGTCGTCTTGGTCTCTGTCAACAGTCTGTAGTCTTATTTTCTCTAGCTTAATCTCCCCTCTATGTCCCTTTATGTCTCTTGGAAAATAACAAACACGTCTGTGTTGAGTATCTTCTGCTTGATCTTATCTCAAACAGTTCATCATGAGACCTGTTTACCTGTGCTTTGCACTCTTCACCGCTGACTGGATAATCAAAACTCCCCTGGTCTTTTCTGGCTTTTAGGGACGAGCCATAGAAATAAAAAGTCGCTTTTAAACAACAGAGTCAGTAATGAGGACCTTGTGTTTTGTCTGTCTGGCACCCATTCTTTAAAGCAAAGCAGTCAAGGGCCATTTATTTCGGCTGTGTCAGTTCTCTTAATGAGCAGACACCAACAACGCACTGCTGCTTGGTTTCAAATAGTTCACAAAGCAATTATTTGTAGAGTTTGAACTTTTGAGGACCATGAGAGCGAGACATGGTACATCGAATTGCCTGTACAAGAGTTACAGGTGCAGGTCAAGCAAGAACACGAAACTAACAAATTGTAGATTCATAGAGTTTTGAACATCAAGCCTATTGGTCTGTACTGTACCATGTGGTGTGTCAATAACACCTCTGAATTAAGTTTCTTGTGATGAATAACATTGGATCGTCTGTTGACAAAAAACAGAAAGAGAGCACATATTACACCCATTTTAAAGTCTCTTCAGAATCGATTCTAGGATTATTTTACCAGTTTATAAATGTCTTAATGGTCTTAGTCCCACTTCTTTCTATCTAATTAACTTGACCAATGAACCATTGAGGACTCTCGGTTCATCTGGGAGTGGCCTTTTAATGTTCATATTTATAGGAGCAAACCTAAAACCTATCTTTTTAATTAGGCTTTTACTTGAACTATTAATATATCTTTTCTGTTTATGTGTTTTGATCTGTTACACCATTTTCACTTGATGAGATGGGCGCTTCCTCAGTTTGTGTTGTGCTTTGTTTATAATGGGGTGGGGTGGAGGGTTTGGGGCGGGCAGTGGGTATCAGGCTTTTTTTGTTTTACATGTTTTGTATAAAAAGTGCTATAGAAATAAAGTCTGACTGATTGATTATTATAATGATATTATCATTATATTATACTAATATATCAAGATATTTCTCTGCTGTATAAAAACTGTATATGCCACCCATAATCTGCGGATAAGAGGATACCAATGTCAGAATAAGACTTTTTTTTTTAACTGTCATCCATCCATTCATCCATCCACTTTCACATATCTAGGGTTGGGTCAGACTGGCAGCAGGTTTAGTTGGACATTTCAAATGTCCCTTTTCCAAACAACCCATTCTAGGTCCTCTTAGGGGATCCCAAACCAGATGGGCTATATGGTCCCTCCAGAGGGTACTGGGTCTGCCACGGGGTCTCCTCCCAGTTGGACGAGCCTGGAACGCCTCTATAGAAAGGCACCCAAAGGGACATCCTAATCAGATGCCCGAACCACCTCAGCTGTCTCCTTTCAACGTGAAGGAGCAACAGCTCTACTCCTAGCTCCCTCCAGATGTCTGAGCTCTTCACACTATCTCTAAGGCCAACCATAAGGAAACTCATTTCATTTACTTGTAAACATTAAAAAATAAAAAATAAAATCTACATATCAAAACAGGCACTGGTTCAAGCAGAGCATTGAAGTTACCCTTGCATTAACTGATGGCATCAGCTGATTCGTCCACCAGGTGTTTGGCTAACAGCTGACTAATAACGTCCATGCAGGTGGCTAATATAACCTCCTCCCTATGTGCTATATTTTTGCTAAGTCTAGATTTATGTTCATGTAGACAGGATTAGTTCTGTCATTGCTACTCGGGCTCTGTGAAAGCTCCCTCAATGCCCACAAAAGTAACCATCAGCTATAAAACGTCCAGTGTGGCTTCACTAAGAGTGACTAAGAGACTGAAAAGTAGGTCACTGTATGTCCTTATTATTGTCAAGTCTTTATGAACCTTTTGACATCTGTGCGCTCCCGCCTCTATCAAGAGTCTTAGGCTTCAGCGCTTTGTAGAGACAGCTGATTAGTGTGGGGAAATCCTGTGATGTGTGACTCATCTGGGAGGTTGTGACCCTTTAGTGAAATCAAGTGAGTGTGCCAGTCATCAGTCAGTGCCAAGATTTTTTTTTATAGCAGTGAATAAAATCAACTGCATCTCTTGTTTTTCTGGTTGTATAAATATTATGGCCCAAATGCCAGAGAGGATTTACATGCAAAAATACGAGTAAAAAACATCTCTCTTTCACAACAACAGCATGGCAGTGTAGCAGTGCCAGAAGCAAAATGAGTGTGTTTAATGTTGCAGCAACAACAGAGGCACCGAGTTTGTTTTATTCCAATCTAAATATGATTGTTTATCAGCGAAAGTTTCACTTATAGGCAGATAGGTGGGCCGATAACTTCAGGACAGAGATTACCTCATGCAAAAACTTCACAGCCGGTCTTACCTTGTACTCCCCCTGTCATCTGGCATTACAATCCTTTTCCATCTTTGGATGTTTTTCAATCTGTTTTCCCAGTACCAGTATTCACAAAGGAGGACTTAGAGCGAAGCTCACAATGTTTCATATGTGCTTGTTTACAATACCCGGCTTTGTTTTGAAGCTTGCATGATGCTTTTTCGAAGCAGGTGTTACAAGTTACAAATATCATATAAAACATATAATATGCATACTCAAAACTCAAATATTCATGCGTAAAACAACATGCAAAGAAATAGACATAACGATGCAAACAAATCGACTGTGATAACTGCAACACTATCGAATGTGTGGTAGAATTATAATCCATCTTGTCAATTTGTGTATGTGCTCTCTCGCTTTTTCTTTGTGTGGTTTGCTTCTGAAAAATAGCCAACACAACAGTTCTGAGTCTACAAGTGAGCAGTCGAGAAAATGAAGAAATATATTCTGTTCCAAGTCAGAGTCTTTCTCAGCCTGAGCACTTGAAGGGGAAATATAATTATGAAAAGGATGGCGTGGCATCATCTTAGCAAGTGTAAAGGTTATTGTAGTGCGGTATGTAAATTGAATTTGCATTCCTCCTCGTCGCATAACTTAAAATTCTATTTGATTTTGATGAATTATGAAACATCTCTAATGTTTAAGCTGAGTAGTCTGCATCCTGAAACGCTTTTGTTTTGTTGCTGTTTGTTTACATTTTTTCCAATTGTTCCTATTTTTTTTAATTGGCATTAGGCGGATCCTAAAAGTCCTTATGTCATAACCCTCCGCATAAATAATTTTAAGTTCAGCCAAAAAGATGAATTACTAACTCACATCAAAGCTTGTGTTTTCTCAATAATCCATTATGTTGACTGTCAAAACAAAGAGGCTAATGAGGCTGGAGGATGCATAGTTCACTTGGAGATAAATCCTTATTTATTTATTTATTTATTTATTTATTTATTTATTTATTTATTTATTTATTTATTTATTCATATTTTCAAAATGTAACATTTGAATTTGTGTTGTCGTGAACCCCAGAGACAAACAGCCCAGCAGTCAACAGCCTGTAGTGCAGCACAGTGTACTAATGTATGGTATGAAATATTGATACAGTATATCAATGAGAACTTAGTTGTGTGTGTGTGTGT
Source organism: Collichthys lucidus (assembly GCA_004119915.2). Taxonomy (NCBI): domain Eukaryota; kingdom Metazoa; phylum Chordata; class Actinopteri; family Sciaenidae; genus Collichthys; species Collichthys lucidus. The sequence goes on from CM014086.1 coordinate 22,340,737, forward strand.
GTGTAATAAATCATCCCTGTTTTTCGAAAGAAGAGGGACTTCCAAAAGGTAGTGAAGCTCTAAAAGTCCTCTGACTTTAAAAGGGAAATACTGCGGGGATGTAAATTGGTTTGAAAGAGGCAAATGGCTTCAACTCTAACACCGCCCCGCTGAAAGAGAAATAACAGTAATTCTAACCATTCATATCCTCTGGAAAGCGTGGCACGCTTAAAATAAAATATGCTGCCCTATAAGAGCTTTGGCCCTTTTATGCATTGTAGAGGAAAATATTACAAAGTGGGCCTTAATCTTTAATTGCAATATTTTTGTCAGAATCAAATTTCTGCTGGCAGAAAAACATCTATCAACAGCAGCGCTCGCACTGTGTGACAGGCCCTACTGTATGTGGTATAATGAGGCTGAGTGAAATCCAGCCTCCTAGCCCCATTTTCACTAAAGGATTGTGAGCTGCTGACGCACTGTAAAGAAAATCCTTTCAGAAAGGCCTTTCAGGTGGGAGTACAAAATTAAGGCATTTTTTATTTTTTTTAGATACAATACATGCACTTGATGCACTTGACAATGCTTCTCTCGCTGCGCCTCTCAACTAGTCAGTCTCTCTTTCACTCACCTTTCCCCTCTACCTCAGGCAACACCAATTATGGGAATAAGAAAGGAGGGCAGAAGAATTGGAAAACACTTCAGAAATGTGATGTTATAGCTGTGTAGAAATAACCCAGTACAGAGTTCCCTATTGTGTTGAGCGAGGAAGAGCATGCTCTCAAAATATCTATATTGGGAAATGTGAGCTCCGGTGTGCTTGTATCTTGGTGCGTTGCAAACTAATGAGCACAGATCAGACTGGCAGATGAACAAGCTGTCAAAAAGGTTAAAGAGCACTTTGATTCTGCTTAATCTGTTGCTTCCTTCAGCAGCATGCTCGCCTAAATTGATTATTAGAAATACTGGAGGACTGTTGCATTCCCTCGCTGAAGATATTCCCTCTGTCTCTCAGCAGCTCAGTCCTGCTGGGAGCCTCTCTGCCATCTCGCTTCTCCTGACAGATTGTGTGGCTCTGAATTCTAATTATCAGAAAGGAAGCAGTCTGTAATCTATAAACCTCACGCCAACTGTGTCTGTTTACAAATTGATGTCACGATGCAGGTAGGAAACAGTACTGGGAAGAGCAATCGTGTGTTCGTGCACATCATACAACCATTTATCCTTTCATGGATTAAAAAATACATTGGAAATGAATTTATCTCAGGAATTTGCACTGATGTTATGTCATCTGTTGGTATAAAGTGGCATTTTACCCAATATATTTGTTATAATTTACTAACAGCTTCATATCAGACAGGATACAGTAATACAGCAGTGAGGTGCACTGTAGGATTGCATTTTAACGGCACTAGATCATTAATAACACTGACGTAAAAATCGATTTCATGCTAACACTATAATTACGTCTCATGTTATATATGATATATGCTATCCAGAGGCTTCCCCCTCAAGCAACCTCGACACGCTATACAAGCCTGAACCCTCATCACCCGTGCTCATAAAAAAAAAGGGATATAATATTAATTTGTTTTCACAATATATCAATATGTGGTTCTTGAGGCTCTGTCACATGGGTATCCTTGCAGGGCTAGTTGGTAAACTGGTGTAGTAGTCAAGCTATCTAACAAGCTGGGAACATGCCATGTGTGGGTCATGCAGTTACATTAATGCATTTAGACTTTTTGTTTTTAGAATGTGCATCACTTTTTTTTTAACAATGAGCTACTGTAGAAAAACTCCTGGTTGGTTAGTTCTGTCTCCGTAACTCTTTTGGCAAGCAGTTTATACTTACTTAAAGCCCTACTGTCAGTGATTTACAGAGTTTCCTGATATAAACTGCTGGGAATTATAGTGCTGTTAGCTAATAGCTCAGTTTGTTAGTCCAGCCTGCACAGACTGTGAAAGAGTTATTGTTTGTACTATATGCCTTTTAGGAAGAGGAGGTTTTCAGCAGGGAGCAGGGGAATGCTGACGTTGAGTGGTGCCACTGTCATGTCAGAACAGGAGCTGGGCAAGCAGCCAGGTGAAGATACTCAAGAGGAAATTAACAGATGTGTTTAAGAAAATAAAAGGAACAAGCAAGAAGAGTAGATTTTGGACTTTTAATTGTTTGCGAGAGCTTAAATAATAGACGCCGAGCTGGGATTCTTGCTATTACCTACTTGTTGATTAGTAGGTAATATTAGCTGGATGCTGTGCCTTGCACTTGCTTGATGTTTGGCTTTTAGCAAAGTTGATGACTCATAAGTAATACAATCAATAAAAGTGGATGGTAATAATAATCTCGGTCAACAGGGCCAATGTACATGTCAAAAGCCTAGATAGAAAGCTGGATAATATAGCATATTTTGGCTGTTGTTTCTAAATTTTCTTTATTGTATGTCAGTTTATCTGAGGTCAAAATGAACAACAATGAGCATTTATTTAAGTAGTAAATGTGAATCTCTTTGTCTGTACTATACAGGTATGGTATGGTATGGTATGGTATGGTATGGTATGGTATGGTATGGTATGGTATGGTATGGTATTGTGGATTGAACATTATCTGGTGTTGAACTCGTTCTACTTGATCTGTAATCCAGGACATGCCTCCTCCAGCACAACTCCAGAAATCACAAAAGTTTAGGAAAGGTATCAGCTGTCTGTGTACCCACTGCGGTGTATTAACTACCTCTAAATACCCTGCACCACATTCTCCCAAACAGAAATCTTTCACCTTCTGTCTGGCTCTGCCGCGCTGTGGGGTGAATGGCTGATGTATCTGCGTTTCACCTTTGATGACAACGAGGCAGCTGGAGGCAGCCAAAGCCAGCAGAGCCTGAGGTTAATGCAGGAAAGCTCCCAGGAAAGTGAATCTTTGCATGGGAGCCTCCCACACAAAGCTTCACGTTCCTCAGGGGGCACCACGAATGTCTGCCTCACAAATTAAGAATTCATTTAAGAGTGCTGGTATAAAACTCCAGAACCAATTACCATTGCTGTATGAGATACAGTCTCAGGAGCCTGGAGGAGGAAGAGGAGGGGGGGGGCAACGGCTCGATGGTTTTCTATTTTTAGTCATTTAAAGTGTCCCCTTAGACAGGTGTTTTTTTTAAATCCTTGGGTAGATATAGATGATAGAATCATTTTCTTCCCCCACCTTTTTTTTCCCCTTCCATTTTGTCCCCTCAGTTGCTCCCCAGCCACTTCCTCCTTAGCCGTTTTATTGAATAATCATCTGAAGTTCCCCGTCCCAGAGCACATCTACCATCTCCACCAAGGTGCATTGAATTTACATCACATTTTTAGGCATCTGACTGACGCACAGTGTGACTTATGCTAAGTGAGCTTTCGCAGGACAACAAACCAATGTCAAACCTCTGCAGGGTTTGAGTTTTCAAAGAGTTTCAACTATGAAGTCACCGTGCTGCCTTTTACAAGGTCTACATAAACTGTCCACACTCTGCTATCCTGTGTAAAGTCTACATTTGATATGTTAATTCCTGTTTGATCCTGAGGTTTTATTTACCCATATCTTGTGTTCATATCGAAACACACCTTCTCCCTAAATGATATGCAGATCATCGGAACATTATCAGTTAGATAATTCTATAAAAAGATAGTATCAATATGTGGTAAATTTTGTGGTAGATTCTCTTTTTTTTTTACCAAAAAAAAAAAGCACCAAGAATGTTAAGGGGAAAAAAAATGCTTATTCTTATCAAATGAGGGGGCGGATTAATTAAAAGCAAGGTTATGAAATGAAACTTCATTATGTCCTCACAGGCAGAAACAAAACAAAGCTGGTGAAGGCCAAAACTATTATGAGAAATGAAATAGAAAAGATTGAAGCAGATGTAAAGAAGCTTTGTTATCTTCCATGACCTGATCTTTTCAAGTGTTTAACCTCCAGGAAAAAGCAGAACGTGTTTTGAACAATACATTTTAAAGGTTAACAGTTTCCACCGCAAATAGCAGCGTAGTCTCATTACAAGTGTGTCCATCTTTAGGTTTAAACCCCCACCTACAAACTCAGTATCCCTCTCCCCACTGACGATACACAATAGTGCACATTGTACCAAATCCTTCTTCAGTACTGTGTTAGCAGCAGAAAGTCTGCACTGCGAACACCTCCCCACAATGTACGCACAGAACTGTCAGCAGCAGTCACCATGGGGGGAATAAAAGACAAAAATGATGTATGTGATGTTATGTTGTGCTCTTCTGTAAATCAGCCAGAACAAGTAAACAAATTTATGTTTCTCATACAATACAGGTGACAAGTGAGGTAAAAAATATGAGTGAAGAATTTCATTTGATCCTTTTTGTCCTTCAGGAGTGCGAAAGGGGCTGATTTATGGGTCTGCTGTTGGTTTCGGTTAGTACATGTGTGTGTGTTGATATAACTATAAATACACGTGTGTGTGTGTGTGTGTGTGTGTGTGTGTGTGTGTGTGTGTGTGTGTGTGTGTGTGTGTGTGTGTGTGTGTGTGTGTGTGTGTGTGTGTGTGTTTTGTCAGCTACTGTACCAGACAGCTGGACTAGAACTGTTCTGTTCTGGCCATTGAACCCAAACTGGCAGGCTCAACTGTGATTGATGGAGGTCAGAGTTCTGGACAAATCAAAACACATGTGAACAACACACAAACACACACTGGACAACACCTGGATTTTCCAGACTGCCATCCTCTATCCACTCACATTCTCTAGCTGATCGATAGTAGCTTTAGCTGCCATTGTCTGCCTACTCCCAAATCGCTCCTCCACTATTTCATCACACCATCTTTCGTGAGGCTAAGGGCCCCAGAGACTGGACTGGACTGTCAAACTGGCCGTCAAATTTAAATCTACTGTAAATGACCTGCCATCATCATTCAAGCCCAGAGCTGGAGGTAGGGAAATACCATTCACTGTTATATTTCCATTTTATGCTCTCATACTTAGTGTAGAGTAGTACTGACATGCTGATATTCACTGCCCCCTACTGACTCTGCCAGGAACTACATCATACTAACTGCTGAGGCTGACAAAAGGTCTGCAGTATGTCATTTTGGACAAAGACATTAAAGTAATATAAGCATGTGTTGTTATGTCAGTGCTGGTCCGAGCATTTGTGCAAATCCTCCCACGAACACGCAACAAATGTAAGAAGGGACAGTTCATTAACATGATGGAGTGATACAGAAAACATATCAGGTATGTTGTGCTGTGAAAAGTAATGGGAAAAGTAAGGATTTATTTTCTACTCTAAATTGCCATTTTCATGAAGTAACATTGGTTCATCTTTTCCTGACCTGCGTTTTTTTAATGACTAACCAGTGTTTTGTTCTATTTGTTTCTTCTGAAGCACATTAAGTCTTTCTGTGGTCTATGTACGATTCCCGTGTTTCCAACATGTTTAGCATATCAGAGTGGGTGGCAAGTGGGCTTATGTGTGTGCGTGTGCTGGGTGCAGGACAGGGGGGTCATAATTAGCAGTTATAATAATTAGACTAAAGGTCGATGTTAACAAGACGAAGTATCTAATTTCTCACTAGATATGAATCTGCACGCAGACCACAGACTGTGAGAACACACACACACACACACACACACACACACACACACACACACACACACACACACATACACACATAGACACACACACACACACACTCGGACAGACTCAGACACACCATTACTCATATGTACACAAAAAAGTGAGCCGACATTACTATTCTGGAGGTGAGGTGACCTTGCTCGTGACATTTTGCTCCGGCCGCTTAAACCTCCCTCATCCCCTCTTCAGCTACTGCATCTCATTAATGCTGATAGCCAATTAACACAAGCAAGAATTACTAACCTTTTCCGTTTCTCCTCGGTACCACTAATGACCCCCAGTGTGCTCTACTACTTATCTTTATCCTTGCTATCCAAAGACACAAGTGAGTTTTATTTCTATGCCTGGAGCCCAAGTTAATGCGGCAGCACTCATGAGACGGAAGATGAATATAGTTTTGGTTCTGTTTATTGTCTTAAAGGGCACCGCCACCTGTCAGGTGGCTTTCATGAAGATTATATCTAGAGGTGAACAACTCAGCCATGTGGATGTACTGTCAGCCTGTCTGATCATTTTTTATGTCTCACATTTTTCTCATAGATCGTGTCAACCTTTATGTGCTAACCCCGGCATCTCATACTGCAATAGTGTCTAACTATAGCAGTAGGCTGGTAGAGGGAGCAAATTAGAAGAGAAACCATCTGGAACTATCTGGTTTTCTGTTTTTCTGATTGTGTGATGTCTTTACAGAGGTTTAGAAAGACGTTTTCATGGACTGACATTAATGAACGCTACATTTGACGTAGCTTGTAGGAAGGGAGCGTCAGAGGAAGCATTAAAAGCTCAACGCCATCTATGCTTTGACAGTTCTTGCATTTTCCCACACAAGCCTAGGGAAGAGATTGGAGAGACACACAGAAAGGAGAAAGGGAGATATATATAGGGACCAAACCTTGCAACCACAATCCATCAGTTCCTTAATTAACATTTGATTAGGGTAGATGGCAGTCTGTATTGACATTTCATTAGTAGCAAAGTCAGTATAGCACCATGTCAGTTATCTTAATGGCTTGGTTGGGCTGAAGCCTTGCAGTCACTCACCGCAAACTGGAAATAAAGGGCAAGCCAGGACCTCTAATAAAAATATCTCCCCCCCCTCACCTCCCTCCTGTTTTACCTTATTTGCCCTCTGACTAAAACTATTAGTCTAAAATCCTGCCTGGCAACTTTGCATTCTTGGAGATGCACATATCAAGAGGGAAATGTCAGGTCTACTTATTGTTTTAAACGTGCCCTGTCTGATTTGCCCACTTGGGGTCAGCTGAAACAATCACTGACAAAATTATCCGATCCATCACCTATGATAGGTCAGACATGTCAACACCAACAAGCAGATAAAGAGCAACATTAGCATTCTTTTTGGAAGCATGTCCCTGGCCACTTTGTGAATGTGAAACACCCACTCATGAGCGAAAAGTCTGGCTGCTTAACACCACTCCACTGTCTACATCTACTAGCTGCTAACATCAGCTCTATGTAAAAGCCACTATCTGGATCATTCATTTACTACTTGCTAGAAATATACACTCAGTAAAGTAAGATTTCCAACACTTTATGTTCATTAAAATCCTGATCATTTTCCATATTTCCCTATTATTCCATTGTGGGATTGTTAGTAAAAAGCAACTTTGATTTTCCGTATAGGCAGGTGGTGTACAGTAGCTGTTTTTTTACAACCATTAACTGCTACAGCTGAAAACATTACAAGAGCAGTGCGAGGGAATTAAAACAGAAAAGTTGCAGCGATAAAACAAAAACAAGAAGCTGAAAGATGCTAAAAGAGCTCTGCAGAGCTCATGGGAAAAGTAGGGTTAAGTGATTGCTCTCTGTGGGTCACTGAAAAAGACCCCTGTCACAGTACAAATAGTAATTTGATCCATTGTTAAAACAAAGAGAATAAGAGAATAAACAGGTTCATCAGTAGCTGGATCATTCACGTAACCATCACCCATCAAAGTGCTCACCATTTACCACTTCATCTAAACCTAACTTAGTGTGAAAATACCTCTGATTGCTACATATGGACGGCAATATAACAGTGTAGATTATTTGGCTAGCACGATCAATGATAACGACATGCCTTTCACTGGCGTCTGTAGAGAATAACAGGCAGCCATAAATAATTAAATGAATGAGACCAAGAAGAAGGACGTTGATTGAGGCAGGTGTAGGTGAAAGCAACAAAAGTAGGAGGGTGAATGACCTTTACTCTCCGCACCCACAGGGCAGCTATATTACCCAGCAGGCCCCTCACTGAACCGATCGATCCAGGTGCTCGGCTCTTTCAGATCAATACCAACCCTAATATAGTCCATACTAAACATTGGCTTTTTAATGAGATACCAGTGGCTGTTTTTCACTTCACTTCTCTAGTTAAAGTGCCTATCATGTTTCATTTCACTCTCAATTCAACCTCAGGGCAGCTGCAGATCTTTAAGTTAACATTTCAATCAATTTGCTGGTTTGAGGTAGTTTAATCTGTGGTGTCTGAGGCTATATTCATTCCTTTATGCAACAATGATGAAGACCAAACTCCCCCGAGGGCCCTGTGTGAATGCGTGCAAGCAACCCTCGTGCTCGGAGCTATGTGAGTGGATATGTGTGGCTGCAGGAGGAATATATTCAAGATAAGTTCCAGTGACCTCCTCGGTTGAATTGCTCCCTCTAAGACTATAATTCATAAGTTCATGAGTAAATGTCATGAGTACCGCATTTGGTTATGTAAATGTGTTTTGTGTTATATCGGCTGCTCTGGAATTGGTCCATTGTTTGACAAAGTGGCCATCATCTCACAATAGCTCCCTCATGTGGTGAAAAGCTGCTCTACTCCTCCTCCTTGACTCTAATCTACATGTCTCCTAATTTGTGTGCTTGGAGTTTTACCTTTTTTAATGTATGTTAAAAGTTCCCGCTGAAACCGAAGCTGGATACAAGCATGGTTTACTGTTAGTCCCTGTGGTTAGATCGCTTTTGCAAAATGTCAACATTTGTCCAGATCACTAAAGATTATTCAATCCAAAATGTCACATTTGCATTCTTTTTTTAAGGAGCCAATTCTCTCATCTCTCTGCTAAGATACATCTTTTTACCTTCAGGCTAGACTTTTCAAGGGATAAGGTCCCTCGCCACAGCAAAGCTCAATCAATAAATCTTTAGTAGACTAAAAAGTGAATTCTGCACTAAAATCATTCAGCATTTATCTACTTCAAGTGAACCAAACCTGACTGCAAATAAAGGTGAGGTTAGCTTTATTTTCTGTTTGATTGTAGATTCATTGTTGTCCCGAATCCCTGCATTCCCTCAGATATTCTATTTCCAATAGTCTGCTAAGCTATCTCAGCAAAACCACTGAGTGCATACAATAACGCCAACAACAACAAGCCATGAAACCCTCTCCAAAAAGTGCTCAGGCTCACAGGAATCACAGTTCATATTTCTTGAGGCAGGTCTGCTCTTTCAATTCCTGGATAAACCTTGAAAGAAGGAGTCCTTGAGGAAGACGGAGGGTCCAGGACTTACTTCATTCTTCCTGGTACCTCCTGCCCTCCTGGCATGACCTGGATAAGGTCTGATCGCACTGCCCTGCCCTGGGAAAGGGGAAGCCATTAACAGTCCCGTGAGAAGGACACATTCAAATAGGAAACCATACAGAATAAACACAGTGTGAGCGCACCGTCGCGTTCCCATGACCCAAAATGACTGGATGTGTATGTGTGTGTGTGTGTGTGTGTGTGTGTGTGTGTGTGTGTGTGTGTGTGTGTGTGTGTGTGTGTGTGTGTGTGTGTGTGTGTGTGCTCAGTGTCAGCCAGATAATCAGGAGAGTCGTGTGTTGACCTAGCCAACTCCCTGCATGAGTTTAGACTACAGCTGGCACCTCCCATAGAAATAACCACGCAGGAGATTTGAACTTTGGGATATTAAATGAAGGTAACCACACCTCCACAGCAGCAGGGGAACTGAGAAATGTGACCAGGTTTGGCTGCAAACTAATCTTCAAAGCTTACTGGGAATTGTAGCTCAACCAGAATGCCTTTTCTGGCACATAAAATGACTCAAAAACACAAGCAGAAACTGACATGTTTTCTTTCAAAAGCTTAAACTTGTTTTCAGAAACTAAAGTGGTTGTCAAATTTATGACTTAGATTTAAGGGCAATCTGTGAAATGTTGGCACTTGAAAGCATGTTCACTCTGAAAACCAGTGGCTGGATATGCAAAGACATGAGAATAAGAGTTACTGCAATTTATCTGGCAGCTATTTTACATATTCTGTTAAATGTGAAATACTTTCAAATCCCAAAACCCAAAGATATTCAGTTTTCTAACTCACACTGAAGAAGATGGAACCAGAGAATTGATTATCCAGATAGATAGATAGATAGACAGACAGACAGACAGACAGACAGACAGACAGACAGACAGACAGACAGACAGACAGACAGACAGACAGACAGACAGACAGACAGACAGACAATTATTCTTGTCTATAATTAAAATTTCTTCATGCTGAGTTCCAGATGTGAGATTAAAGTGATCTTTCGCTGAGTCAGCCACTGCCCACTGAGAGGCAGTAGAGTTCCAGTGTTAAGCACACCGCCCATGCAGTCCTGAGTGAGTGATGTCTGTGCCTGGAGCCAAGCATATCATAAAAAACATTTAATATTACTTGATATACTGCAGGAAAAATCTTATTTAATCAAGCCTAAAATTCAGCTAAATAAAACACAGCAGACCAAAGGCTGCAGAACACTGCTGATATATAATCATAATATTCCAAGCCTACATTCACAGTACATAAAATGAACATTCATATCAGAAGAATAACACGCAGTTTTTTCCAAATCTTACACGTGTGCTTTAATTTATGGCCATAACTTGGAACAAAAACAGGTTGCTTTTCATTATTTCGTGAAGATTTACTATGTGAACAGTTTCCGCATGAGGAGCTCGAGTGCAGTCATTTCACTTGGTGATGAGCCAGGGCACTTCAACATCATTGCCAGCATCATTTTAAACCCCACTCCCTCTGCTCTTGAATGGGCAATCAGTGTGAGCTATGCCCTAAACACAGGTCATATCCTCAGCCGGGCGACCTGAATGTTGTATATATTATGTATACATAAGTAAATGTGTGGCTTGAATAAGGTGGAGGGGTTGAGACCTAAGGGGTTGGGGGTTGTTCAAGGAGGTTTTGATTATGCCATAATGAAGGCTAAGGTTGGGAGCACGAAAGACAAGGGTGTTTTTCTCTCACATAATAAAGAAAAATGCAAGAAAAAAACAATTACACTAACAGATGGAGACACAATCCTATTGAAACCATGTAATAGAATATAGAACATTGCATTTTACAAAGCTGATTCAACGCTGTGTTCTGCAGATTAATGAAGTATGTGATAGCAATACTGTTTTACAATGGCTTTATTTAATTCCTGCCAGAAATCCACAGACAGTACAGGCACAGACAGATTGATAGAGGGTTTTCAGGCTCAGTGATGGATATAATAGCATGGTTATCTTTATAGGCCTGATGTTCATGTGTGTGTGTGAGTGCATGTACTCATATTTCTGCCTGCCTGCTTGTGCGTCACAGCTTCTTTATATGTGAGTGTGTGCATGCATGTATTGTGTGTATATATCACGGGGGATGGGGGTTGTCACTGAAAGCATGGTGCAGATTAAAAAAGGGGGAGTGTGCGAGGGGAGTAATGACAAGAAAGAGGTTGCCGAGGGTTCCCAAGGCAACCTGCTGCTCCCTGGCCCTTGCGAGATGGCGTGGGGGGCCCTGTCTCATCTTGTGTTGTGCCTGAGCACCTGCACACTGTTTGCACAGGCAACAGTGATTATTTTGATGATCTCTTGGCTTGCTAGAAGCCCACATCACAGGCCATATCCACTGATCTAACATCTCCCTCTAGATGTCATGCATTTATTCAGCTGGAAATATGTTGAGGAAATGCCATATATGCAAAGACAAGAGGACCCAGCCCAAGAGAAGAGAAACAATCAGAGCAGACCCCGAACCCACACAGAGCCTGACAGTTGCAACATGCTTGGCGTAGCTTTAAGCGATGGATCCCCAATGGTGTGCTTTAGCCTAATTTCTACACTCTCATCAAAGTAGGGAATCTCAGAGGGAACTTGGCTGGATGAATTTTAATCGATGACATGATAGGGGATATGAAAGCATCAACAGCATTTGGGTCACAGAACAAAATGGGCTGAAAGGCCAATAAAAGCACAACTACCCCTGGAGTATCATATTGGACTATTGAAAGAAAATATCAAAAGTCCATAAATAACAATTAATCTATATGGAATAGCCGAATAATGAATATGAAATAGTGCTGTGGTTTAGAAGAACCATACACATGCTATTCTGATGGCTAATTGCTAAGAGCTGAGTCAGAGATAGACAAATTACTTTCCATCTCCAATTGCAATATGAAACTCTCTAAAGTTATTTCAATTTGGCAGCTACAAAAGTGCCCTGGGTTATTGCAAATCACAGAATTTCATAAGTTAGAGTTTGACCACTTTGGGGCAGAAGGAAACAAGTTGAAAACACTGGAAATGTTGAAATATTTCATTCATATGGCTAACAAAATACTCTCTTATACACATTTCCACAGAGCAAATTAAGATTCATTTCTGGTTTTGACCCCGATGAATGAATGAATCGATGTAAGTCCAAGATTTATTAAAGCTCTGTTTTACTCTCCACCAACTCCGAGCTAGCAATTTAGCTGCTACATTAGATGTTCCACTATGCTCACCAGTTAACTTAGCAGTATTCTGATGGGTTAGTGTATAGTGTGTTTATGATAGCTTCTTTTTTTTAGCAGATTCCTGCTGTTGTACACGCTAATGAGAGCTGTGACAGTGAATCAAAACAGGAATGAGCTGAAAGACACTAAAATGCATCACAGAGACCTTATAAATCTTTGTCAATTTGTTACTACAAAAGGATCCTTTCATCATGCACACACTAATTTAATCCATCGTTGATGTGAAAAAACATTGACCATAATTAATTAATTTAATTCAGGTGTTTTGGCCTGTTCAAAATAATGATGATTATTAGCTGAAAAAACAACAAAGGTACCGTCTACACACACAGTCACACACACTTTACCCCTCCTGAAGACCTCTGCATTTCCTGTTAGTCCCAATAATGCAAGAACAAGCAGCTCTACTTCCTGGTTCTCAGGCTGGCGAGGAAGGAACCTCAGTCTGGTCACACGGTGCTGCTCACCGCTTCCCCCTCCCCCACACCCACCCCCTCCCTCCCTCCCTCTCTCTCTCTCCATTCTTCACACTTCTCTCTCTCTATCAGTTTTTCTCTCTCATTCTCCACCTCTCTTATGTCATTGACATTTTTCTCTCACTTCTCCTCACCTTTGTCTCCTTTCACCTCCCACACAGGCCCACCAAGTTCACGCTGTGGAAAATAAAATACGACTACCTCGCCTAACAGGAGAAGGCGCACAACACACAAACAGACTCTGTTTTCTCACTGGAAGCAGGATGTTCCCCTAGATCGAAGGGTATTTTTACATGTCACTGACATGGTTTGACAGCAAAAAACACAGCTTCTATATTTACAGGCTGTGTTTATCTCCTGGTGTGGAAAAAGGATGTGGAAGTTGTATTTAAAAGGAGGAATGGGGAATTTGGAATAGGAGAGGAGGCATCAGGAGAGAAAGATAATGAAAGGGAATTCATAGGGATAGAGAGAAAGGAACAGACACAAATTTCAATGTGCTGTTGCCGTAAAGTGCATGGAAAGTGATCTACTGTACACTCTCCTAAAAATGGCCACTCAACACCCCAAAACTCTTTTATAAATCATTCATTGAGGCCTCCAGAGCACCATACGGGAACTTGCTGATGCAGTTCCAGAACAAGTGCCGACAAAGTAGTGCACCATGCGGTTATGTCCCCATAGACGTGTTATAGCATCATTGTCTGGCTGTGAGCGCCGGCTCTTTTGCTCGTGCTCCCCGTGGCGTGTCCCATTAGTGGTCTCTAGCAGGCCACAACTCATTCCCGACCCGAGCCAAAAACTGCATTATTAATTAACCTTGCTTGTTTACCCTGTTGATCAACCTTCAAAGCAACCAGTATGATCTGGCCCACAACACGCACCATACACCCGGGCTCCTCCATTCATTCTGCATGTACACACACTCACACACTACACACACACGTTATTTACTCTCCACTATTATACCCCCAGGCCTGAAGCCTTTTGGGAAAAAAAAAAAAATTGGTGCTCTGGTTACGGGCAACAATGGTGGCATTTAATATGGGTCATGGTTACTAGGCAACCACACGCCAAGTGGACTGGTGTTGGATTACTGATCGTTTCATAATTAATTACGGATTATGAATAATTGATTGAGAAGTGTTGGGTAATTTACAGTCGTGTGTAAATGGGAGACACTCCACTGCCTTACCCTCAGAGTGTGTGTGTGTGTGTGTCTGCATGCAAATTATATGCATTTATGCACCCAGCTATCATCTCTAGTGCTATGAATAGTGGATGATATTTTTAAGGGAAAATTCTATTTGTAAAGGTCTCTGTGCAAGTATCTCTTAGTCTAATAATAAGCGCGTCATTATGCAGAGAAATCTTCAGTTTTTCTCATTTCCTTATTCTCATTATTTTCATTCAGTTTCAAACCGAACTGATACTGACACGTGCAGTTTGTGGTTTATTTCAGTCCAAATGACATTGGTCAAGAGAAATTCACCCATTTTTTTTATCTCTCTCTCTTTTTTTCTTTATATAATACAAGTTACAACAGGACACTGTCGTTCTAGATGTTGGCATTGTATGATCTATGATTGGCTGGTGAGAGGGGTTTAGAGAAGTGTATTAACAGATAGAGAGAGAGTAAGAAAGAGAGGCAAAAGAAGAGAGGAGGATGTAGGTGAGAGGTAGATAAGCGGTGCGTAGGAGTTTGAGTGGGCGAGAGAGAGAGAGAGAGAGAGGAGAGAGAGAGAGAGAGAGAGAGAGAGAGATGGAGCTGAAAGCAGATCTGGACAAAAGGACTAGCCAGGAGAGAGAACTGTCCTTTATTACTTATTTTAAGCTGATACTAAAGAGCTAGTGTTCTCAAATCCATGTTTACATCTGGACTAAGGCAGTTCAACCTCAACGTGTCGCACAATTTGCATACGATTTATAGCATGTCTATTTGTGTACTTTAGATGATGGCATCAGTGATTGACCTTGCATAATTCATAGTGAGGTTGTTCTGGAGGTGACCAGTAGGGGTCAATGACCATCACAAAGTCCTGCAACAGCTACTGTGATAGATAGATAGATAGATAGATAGATAGATAGATAGATAGATTAGATAGATAGATAGTAGTAGATAGATAGATAGATAGATAGATAGATAGATAGATAGATAGATAGATAGATAGATAGATAGCAAATAGATAGATAACAAAAAGACACACTAATGTGCAGTTGTGCACTTTTTCAAGTTGTCTATCCTCTAGCGCTACAATCCGTTACTATGGAAACACAGAGATATGTCAAAATATGTTTTGACATTGGCATTATGGGTAAGGAGAATGGTACAAGGCTCACACACACAAGAAGCTGAAAAGGAAAAATGTGTCAAACAGAGAAAAGAAATTAAGTTGCAAATCCATGTTCTCATGCCAAACCAGACCACACCAAACTGTAAATTCTATGTTTTACTTTGGTTAAAGGATTTTATCAGAGATATCATTGAGATAATTCAAAACAATATTCGTCTAAACCTAACCACTCACACTTTTAAATACATTGAAAAGAATACTCTGTGGTCAAATGGAGGGTAGTTTCTATGATTGTCCTAAAAAGAAGATGATATATGATACATAAATGTCTTGAAGATACTTAAGCAAGAAGATGTGGAACAGCACAGCCGCTAATGCTGTTCATGTAATGTGGTTTTGTTTTCACTACTTCGGAAAAACATGAAACACCCAGTGGTGTTAAAGTAGGATCTAAAAGATTAAACAGATAAGTAGAAAATGGAGAGAAGAGGGAAAGAAAAAAAGGAGAGCGGATTGTGGAGGAAAGAGGAAGTAGCGAAAGAAATAGACACCAGTATGTGTGGTATAAGCGGGAGATGGAAAAGGAGGGAGGGAAAAAAAAGAGCGGCGCTGTCAATAGAAAATAGAGAAGGGAGGTGAAAGGAGAGGTGGATTACTGCAGTATCATTTTACTCCTTCGACCCCCACCATCACTCCTTCAAACCCCCTCTCTCCTGGCATCATACAAACGCGCACACACAATATATATATATATATATATATATATATATATATATATATATATATCTATATGTGTGTGTGTTGTGTGTGTGTGTGTGTGGTGTGTGTGTGTGTGTGTGTGTGTGTGTGTGTGTGGTGTGTGTGTTCAAGTCTCAGACACGCAGGTCCCTATCATGTTTCATCATTAAGGTGTGAGTGTTTGTGTGTTGTTTATAGTTCACAGGAGGGGAAACACAATGCCGAAAGGACCGACTGATGAAAACATCTGCATGTGACCTTTTCATGGTGCAAACTGGGCTGATTACAGCATAGATGGACAATGGTCCCAGCATGAATCTAACTTTTAAGACAATAGAATAAACGAAATGCATTATGAAAAGAAATATGGAAAGTTACGGGATCTCCATCATCATGGTGACAACAACAAATACATGGTTAAGGTATGGAATGTTTGTGGTCAGGATTTCACATAAACGTTGACTGGAAACAGGAAACAATCAGCGGCCTCCCGTGTTAAAGTCTGATGTTTTGTTGAGTCATCCATCCAATCTGACTCTTCTCTACATGGACTTAGGACTCAGTCGCTCCATAACAACGTCAACTGACCTTATCCTTTGGTCCTGTCATATAAGTGCTACTAATAGAAGGCCTTGTCATCTGAACCTTAAGATACGTTGTTTTGGGTGTACAAACAAGTAATTTTACTCTCTTTGGAGCACAGTTTCGACAAGAAACAAGAGACTGATGGCTAAATGAAAGGGAGCACATGAAGTGAGAATAGGACTGGGCCCAGAGTTGACCCTTGGGGAACTCCACAGGGCAGAGGAGCACAATCAGACACTTTGTCAGCGATGGAAACAAATAACTGGTGATTTCATATACAGGAAGAAAACCATTCTGGGACAATGAGTTGAAAGATGTCACAGTAGCAGGATATGAGTACCACACTCCCCTACTATCACGATGCTTCTCTTTCTCTTTCTGTCAAACCAAATGTCACAGACTATAATCAGCGAAGGAGGAGGTTGCTGCACACATAAATATTAACCAAATCAGATTCAGTTTTAGAAATAAAACAAGAAACATTTGAGAAATCAAATGATCCCAGAAAAAAAATGGGGCTCAGTTAGTGGATCATTTTGTGGTGAAAAATAGTTGTGGAAGGGTAAATATGTGAAGTGCACATATAGTACCTGTGTATATTTATAAAGCAGTAGTAAACCTGCCAAGGGTCAAAGTACAGACGTAAACTAGCCTGACAGCACTGCAGATAAACTGCAGGCCAGCTGTCCTGTCCCCTCGTGTATATCTTGTGTATTTGTTTATTAGCAAGGATTTGAATCTGGGCTAATGGGCTAATAGAATATACACTGTGGACAGCCAATCCATCATCGTGATTGTTGCTCCAAATACAGGGGTTAGGTAACACATCTGTCAGATAATATTCAGAACTGACACCCTGAGGTGTGAGTTTTCAACATTCACACCTGGCTCCTGCTTTCTTAAACCATCGAGTTGTTGTAATATTTTATGGAGCATCCTGCATGAAATCAAGAGGGAAAAGGACTCCGCCTTTACCACAGGGTGGCTGTGTTTATCTCTAATAGGCAGGCTTGCTAGTGCATGTGGTGTGTGTTAGTGTGTGTCCACACTGGCACTGACATCCTGCATCCTCCATGCTCATCTGCTTTTACAACCTATTAATTAGAGCGCCACTATCACAGAGCCTGTGGCAATCTCTATCTGCTGCTCCCTCCCTCCGCCATTGGACTTTGGACAAGTAATCTCTCTTCTTTCTATCTGTCTGCTTTCGAATCAGTTAAAAAAACATTTTCTCTTTCAGTTCAGACACCCTCAGTGACTCACTGTGTATTTCATTTTCATATTTATCCAGAGTCTCACAAAAACCATTGCAGGATGCAATCATAAAGAACCTGTGACCGTGGCAGTCTGAAACCTCTTTTTCTTTTCTTTCGTTCTTTCCCACAAAGGTTGAGATACAACCACATGACTGCTACAGGTTTACTGGAAAAGTCAGGAAGGATATACCTGAATAACACTGTGTGTGTGAGAGAGAGAGTGTGTGTGTGTGAGTGAGTAAGCACATGCACATACATAGACCTCACACTCTTACAAAAGGTAGTTGCCCTTTTCATATGTGCATATGTGCAAATATGTACTGATCTGTTGCTGCTCATATGCCTACTATATGTACGACATGTCACGAGTGTGCGTGTGCGTGTATGCCCACAAGTACTTGTGTGCGCGTGGGACAGGTTGTAATTTAGCAAGGGAACATGGAGGCTCATGAAGGGGCAAGACCCAGGGGAGCCATCAGGCTGAACTCGCTGTTCCCGGGACGTGCCCTGGGAAGAGACCCGATGTCACTGGGATAAAAACAACACACACGCCCTGTCAAACAGCAGGGAGGATGGATGGATGGAGCGAGGGCAGGGGAGTGATAAAAAGAGACGGAAAGAGAATAATGACGCAGAGTTAATGGACAAAGACAAAGAGAGAGAGAGATGAATAGATGCAAAAAAAGAGAAGGAAACGAGACAAAGAGACATAGGAAGAGATGGAGAAAGACAAATAAAAAGGAAAAAAGTGGAGAGTGTGCGACCTATGCTCCCTGGAAATAACACGTCATGACTTGGCAGACCATGGCAGAAATTCTGATCCTGCAATACCTCACACATGAACCCCTGCTGCATTTCCCAGTGGATGGCTAATGTCTAACAGAAAATTTTCAGGGCAGATGTGATTAAGCAGAAATAAGTCACAAGTCATCAAACGTTCTGGCCGGAGAACAACTGCATATCTTTCATCACAGCCCCCCTCCCCTACCAATATATATTGCATTAAATACCAGCACAGCAGCAGCAGTCCAGCAAGCATTAAAAGCAGACGTTAGTGACAGCTGAGTTGGATAACGTGACAGCTCAGATGAGTCAATTGCTTCTGTCAGTCTCACACAGCTCTCTTTATCCCAGATGAGCCCCAGCATAAAATAAAGGCAACATCTGTGGAACATCCACCCACTGGACAGCAAAGATTTATGAGAGACATATTGGATAGATTGAACTATTTAGATAATATTATCATTAGAAGCTGGGAATGGAGGCATCATACATATTTTGTGCGTATCTCTCCAAGCATGGTGGACCGTGGGCTCTAAGTTTTAAGCATCAACACGGATGCTCTGCATGAGTCTTCACCCCGACTGCACCCCAATTACAGAGACTTCCTTATGGATATCCTCTTGTCTTTGCTCTCTGATCCTCTACTGGCCCTCTGGGGATGGGGCCTTGTGTGTCTGCGAGTGTGGTTGTGTGTGTGTGCATGCTGCATCACTATACTGCATGTATGCACTGTAACCGGATAGGACTATTTACACAAGCGTCCTTGGGTCTGTTCATTACAGGTTGCACCGCATGACCTGGCGACAACTGATATTTGACTCTTTGCAGTGGTTTGTCAAGTGAGCCAGATCATGTAGACAGCAGGTCAGCCAAACATGACGAGACATTTTAGTGAAAAACATCAGATTTTTCTTCAAAGCCTTTTTTCAAATGACAAAATTATAACTTAACATGTTGTACTATCTACTGTTATACTATCCTATATTCTACTATACCTTAAATACTATACTTTTCTATACTATACAACACAATACTTTTCTGTTGTATGATGTGACCTTAATTATTAGCGATGTCCATCTCTGTCCCTTTTTGTTCTTTGCATGTTTGTGTTATGTTTTTTATTTTCCAACTTTTTTTTTAAATTGATTTTAAATCTTTAAACAGAAAATGGCAATAAGGCATATGGCTTTTCTTATGGTAAAAAAAAAGTCTGTTTATTGTGTTTATTTATAGAAAGTGACTGAAATAGTAAAGCCTGACTTTCTTTGCAGATGTCTTGCCTTTAGATGTTCTGCAAACAAGACCGGATGAAATCGGTCTAAAGGGATATTTTCTACAGAGAACAGCTGTTGAATCTAAGGTAGCATCAGTATTGCTCTTTGGCTTTATCCCTGTAATAAAGTTGTCCTTGTTTTTGCCCTACAAGAGTAAATTTGATGAATCACCTCCCTATGCTTTCATTCACTTGATATATGTGAAACTGGCTGTTGTTTTGAAGCTGATGCTAATCGCCTCTACACCACTAAAGCTCCGTCAGTGAGGAAAAAACACCTTTTTTTCCGCGAAACTAGGTAAGCTGTGAGATCCGGGAAAAGTGTTTAAAGCCTCTTCCTTTCTCAGAGATCAAACAGCGAAGGGATATTTACTGCTTTGTTTGGTACTGCAGGGAGAGGATCGCATCATTAGATGCCGAAGGGAAACCAGAAACGCTTTAGTTACAGTCATAAACAGGAAGATGTGAGACAACAACAGAGCAGATGGCAATTGCTAGACCTTTGCTGTTTGATTAATGCAGAAACTGGATGACTGTAATTTTAATGATTTTATAAATAAATCCAATTGTATTGACTTATAAAGCATGTTCAGACAGTAACTAGTTGAGAAATTCAGGCATTTCATCGCATTATTGGAGCATCTTACCCCATACGTGTACAGTAAGTCAGTAAGCCTATAGTGTATATGATTTCAAAGACGTTTGATTTTACACCATATTCCTTGTATGGTGGCCAACTAAACGCTCACTATAAAAACAAAGTCAGGAGAAGGTACAATAAAAAAAAGCCTTGCTCTAATGGTAGAAGAGCATATGGTCAGGTAACTGTTTAATGGATAGTTATCAGTACAAATCACTGATAAAACATCTAATAAAGTCCATTATGAGAAGCAGAGACAAGCAGAAACAGTTGTTTTATGGCTTGACTGTGCAGTTAAAAGCACACCTGTGTGTTTTTCCAGGTAGCAATCAAAGTCTAAAGTGATGATACAGTTAGTTCGGTCATACCATTTTATATGAGAGAGTGAGAGACATGACAGGTGTTTCATTACGTCTGCTCACCTGTCATTATTTGACCAAACAAGTGACAGTCGCAATAAAAATAGAAAGGAGAAAACAATAACCTTCTTTAAACATGATATAAAATGATGTGATTTCTATTCAGATATGATTGGCCCTACATTTTAATCTAAGCAGATATATGACATTTTAACAGCAGGGTAGATTAGCTGGAGTTTGAAAAGAATAAAAAAATAGTTTACTAAATTTTAGGCCTATTTGTACACTGGCTTTGCTCAATGAAATTAAGTTATCTTTTGAATTAGTATAAAATGGATATTTATTGTCCTATGTCTTCATGTGGATATGGATATCACCACTTCTTTATTATACACGTAAGATCATTTTCTTTGTCTTGCAGTTTATTTATGAACAGATATGAACCAATATTTTCTGGAGTCACACAAAGAAGCAACTTGGGCCCATTCCTGTTTTTATTTTTACCAGTGAGTTGCCAAAAAATAAAATGGTGACAAAGCTGTATTATGCAGATGACTAGTTTAAAATAAACAATTACGTTGTAGATAGATAGAAAGACAGATGACTTTATTCTTCACCGAAGGGAAATTAGGTAATTGTAATTGTAATTAGTTGTTATATAAATCAGTTAAAGTTAAACTTGTGTGACAGCAGCAAGTAATAAATACAATTAATAATTCCCTGTAAACATGAACTTTGTTCTCACTGATAATATGTTATGAAATAACACTAGATCCAACACACTAGTCCTTCAAGAACAATCCGTGCATACAGTGTAGTGTTACAGTCATGAATTATAGTGGAAATGTCTGCTTTGTTATTACATTTGTAATTTAACTCATAAAAGGTCAAATCAGGAAAATGGACAATAGATGTGCTGGGAGATTGTTTTTATTCATTTATTTATTTTATGGTTTCACTTTTGCTTCATTCTTTCATTTTTTTGTTTTGTGGTTTTGTCCTGTTTTTGTTTTTGTGGTCTGACTAATAACTACACGCTTTTGTCTTATATATCACATGACAATGTATTATGGGTCATCTGGGCCTTACCTTATTCAAAAAATAATTCCAGGCAGGAATTTGCTCACTAATAGACATTCAACCAAGAGCTTGGTGCTTTTTAAGATACCTGAATGTTGACTGTACATTTATTTCCAGGAAAACTAAAATCATATTACAGATGCTACCTGATAGTGATCCTGAACATGTAATGAAGGAGACCCTGAGCTAGTGTATCAATATGTGTTAGTTTCAGTTAAAACAAATTTCACTTTCATTGATTTTACTCTTTTAGGTGGCAGTATTATACATTAACTGCTATTGTGTACAGCTTCATAAACATCAAATCAGTGAGTGGCCGTTGCTGTCTGATTAAAACATGTTAGAGATTAATAGTGGGGATAAGCTAAGCCATGCTAGAGTAACATATTTTTGTTTAGTCACCCAAAATGCCCAGCCTATTTCTGTCTGGCCCTTCCTGTCTTTTTGGCGTGGCCTGTCCAGTCCTGTTCTGGCAACAGTTGGGCAGCTTGGCTGTAGCGGTCATTTCCTCATCCAGATGAATAGTGGCCGTTCCAACGAACAGTTGTATGGTGTCTGGGCCCCAGGCCCCGAGCCCCAGCTGCTATCTCAGCCTCACAGTCAGTCTGCCGGGTGTGAATATTCATTTAGCTGGCCACATAATCATAAGCTCACCGATGTTTGTGTTGCTGCCTGGGGGGTTTATATGGGGGCTGAGGGGCCCATTCAAACACATGCGGTTCAGTTTATTGCCAGCGAACAATGTAGTATGCTTTAGGATATGTCTCCTATGAGCACTACATCATTGTGTCTTACACATTGTTTCAATGAAATCATTAAATAATAGTACATCATACCTCAGGATATTGGCTCATAATAACTGTAAATGTTCTCTGTGCTCCTGGGATGCCGTCTACAGGAAAATGAGAAAGAAAACCACAAAGTGCCAAACATAGCTAACATTATGTTAATATTGTAGAGAACATGCACACATGTCTAAATTCTCCTGGAAAAATTCACCACAGAATTTCATCAAACCATGGTGGGAGCTGGCTGGTCTGTCTGACAGGAACCAGAATAAGTAGCTGTGGGTTCTTTTTGGCCCTCATGGGGCTTCGTGATCCTGCAGGCCTGGATGGTACAGAGATGTTGAACAGCTTCAGCACCCTGCTCTACTGAACCAAGTAATTCCCTGCCAGTTGGAGGCTTATAGGGCAACTCTGCTCCCTGGGAAGACGCCTTTCACAGCTACAACACCGACAAATCACTATTTTCATGGCTTGACTTCCCCTCCAGAACCAGGGCTCTTGCCCCCATGGTATACTTAGGAAGAGGGTTAATTCCCGGGTGTCTTTTGCCCAATGCTGTTAATAAAATTGGGACCTCTGACTGGGCAGGAAAAGACTCTATTTGGGGGGATAGGCATAGGACCAGATGGTCAAATGCCCACAATTTGCTTTCCTCTGCAAATTAGGTTGGATGAAATCAAGGCAGCTGCTGGAGAACCGTGGGGGATTAGGAGGATGCTGGAAAGTTGACGTTATTTTCATTCAAACCATCGGAGACACACCAATTTCTCGAAAAACACTAAGAAAATCAACTTAAGAAAACATAAAGAAAATTAGAGCCTTGCAGGGCTAAAGTTAACACTGTGTAATCCCCTCGCAATCTCTCACTGTGCTGCTATAATTCCTCTACACGACAACGACAGCTTTGCAGATTTGCAGACAGCTCTTTGGGTATTATACACCATCTTTGGATAATTCATTCTGCCTGTTTAGGTGAACATACCACAGAGAGCAAGTGTGGTATCCTCTTTCCTTTCCAGTGGTCTCCTTTTCTGTCCCTCCTCCCCTCTCTCGCAGCGAGCGGGGGCGCTCGTGGCGGTAGAACGGAGCCTCCAGGTGATCGAGTTTTCAGCCAAAGCACCTTGAATAATTAAAACACGTGGTGGGCGAGCCTGCTCAAGTTTCCCGCTTGATTCAGATTACCATGTGTATACAAACAGATGGAGGCGCGTACGTAAGCACGCGTTCACTCGCACGTACTCTCTTCGGCGTAAAGCACACATGCACGCACACACACACAAACACAAATACAAACACACTCCCCAGTACTGCCAGGCTCTTGGCTATGCAGCTTTGTGGGAGGCTATCTCACACCATTATCTGCCTGTATGGACAGCTCCCTCCCTCACTATCTGTTGTACAATCAACTGTGGCTTCAAAACAACTTAATCCCTCTGACTGGCACACCGCGCTGTGTTGTTGCTATGCCGGCTAGATGTCCTGCACCAGGGTACAATTTCACACCATTGTATCCCACTCAGTCCGGTAGTTATGTTTATCCTTAAGGGTATTATGGAAATGTATTTTTTCCCTATGAATGACCAACAGTACTTCACTGATGATTTAAACATACTTCCTTCATGCTCTGGACACTCTAGATTTATGGTGCCAAGCACAGGAACTGGGAGTCTTTTGTTTATCAATTTCGGTTCATGGCTCCAAAGGCTTAAGCCTTGAAGCCTTTGTATGACTTAACCATGGCTGCGTACCCAGTATGTGACACTGTTTTATGTAGTTTCATTGTAAACAAAGAAGGTTTATTGTGTAGTATTAGAGCCATTGTCCCTTTAGGATGCGTAAGTCTAGAAGCTATCAGCAATTCAACCAAGGAACTCCCTTCTTCTTTTGGGGTCCTGAAGAGAACTGTCCAATATCACACAAAAACACAAAGATTTATGCAAACTGTGTAAAAAATAAACATACTTTTGCCAAGCAGAGAGATTGTTTTTCTTCTTTTTCTTTCCTATCTTATTAATTATCTTGGAACTCCTTAGATTTAAATCCCTCGAGGGTTCCAGCTGCTGCAAACCACATCCTTTGCTCTTGCTCTGATGTCATCAGAGGCGGGAGGGTACTCATTGTTTAGCTTAATTGTTTGATTTATAATATTGCATCATGTTTCACAAGTTGATTATATACTTTATATGAAAAAAACTTAATCTGCAGAGTAAACCTTCACTACAGCTCTCAATAAATGTAAAAAGGAATAGAGGTATATAGTCGAACGAAGCAGATAAATACAGAAAATTGATCATTTCTAGATCTTTCTTTATAAAAGAGGGAAATAAAAAAGATATAAACGAGGAGAGAAGCTACTGACATGCCCTCTACCTCCCTGCTGTGCCACATGGCAGCCCGACCAGCATCAACCTCTTTGGGCTGTGATACCGGGTGATGTCACACACCTGGCCGGCCTCTGCTGCCATCGTGACACCCGATCATGTTTGGCATGGTCTTGGCGCTGTTCATGGATGTTGGTACAAGTGTAGTGTGACAACTCGTTCCTTTCACATGGCATCCGTCTGATGTCGTCTCTACACACGAACGATAGGCTTATGCTACTCAGTTACAGCACTCTTCAATTGCCAGGACAGGAAACGCAGATCCATTTAGATCACTTATGTCAATTGAGTTGGATCGCGTGTGCATTTTGGAGATACCGCTGGCTGCTAAGTTGGATGTATTTATGGTTTAAAGGATGCAAGTGGCTCAGGATCTCCTTCATCACTTTAATTCTTGGCAGCAAACTACACACACACAGTAACAATAAAACCAGCTCACAGATCAAATGTCAACACACTTATTATATTTGTAACAAATCTAGAATAAAACAAACTTGTTTATTCTCCTTATGTCTGCAATGTACAAACATTTCATTTACCAAGCCAACATGGACAAGCAGTCCTCAAAGTGCTCAGAATAATGAATGGATATCTACAGCTGCATGACAACTCATCGAACTTCATCTGCTGATGGAGATCATGTGATTTTGTCTAAAGCCACTGAAGAAACTAGTGAATGGACCCTGAGCTGAGATTGTTTATTTGCCATTTCCGAAGTCAAAAATAAATAAAAATAAATAAATAGCTGGCTCAAGATACCTTAAAGGTTTTTGTGCAATATACAAATATCCAAAATGAAAAACATATTTTCTACAGGGTGGCACGGTGGTGCAGTGGTTAGCACTGTCCCTTTTCTGTGTGGAGTTTGCATGTTCTCTGCGTGTCTGCGTGGGTTCTCTCTGGGTAATCTGGCTTCCACAATCCAAAGACATGACATGCATGGTGACTCTATGGGCGTCTCTACGGACTCTGACTTGTCCAGGGTGTACCCCGCCTCTCGCCCAAAGTTAGCAGGATGGGCTCTCTGGAGTTTTATTAGGCTATTAACATTTTCAGGAAAAGATCTCTGGCAGCACTCAGTGTTGATGAATGTCATTCTGGTGTTTTTTAAATCCCTGCAAACAAAAACAAGCACTAACTGGACACATTTAGTTTATATTATGCATGTGTGCAATATGCATACATACAACATGCTCTATATCTAACATCATAATTTACTGACGAATTTTATTTTGCAGACCTGTGCACGCTCCATGCTGTCACACAGACTGATGACAGAGTGGAGTGGTTTACACCTGGTAAGGAAACAACCATTGGCTTGAGTGTGCAATGGGTATGGGAGAGCCTCTGGGCTTCCACCACCTGCTCCATTTCTCACATTTTGTCACACCTTAGGGGACATATCTCATCCGGTCCACAACCCAATTACTTCACAACACGTTTAACTGCCATCAAACGCTGCACAGCGGGGGTGCAAGGGAGCTGCACAGAGCCGGGCTGTTGCCATGGCCACTGTCACTCAGCAGATTTCCAAGGATGGGAAGAGATACGGAGAGCTCTCTGATTGGTTTGTTGTACTATTTTGACCAACAGAGACAGGAGCAGTACTCACAACAATGACAGACACTGTTGTTATGCAATCGAACAATTAGAATATGCACATTTGTGAATACTGGCTGGTCTCTCTTGTTAAATTGGAAGCACGACAGCAAAAGTGGTCGGAGGACATTTGTAGTCTCTCTCCCTCGTTTGCATATCAGATCAACCATGAATTAACACCATGTGCTCCCTCATATGATCTGTGAAAGTATAAGTAAACCCTCGAAAAAAGGAGAGAATTTTTATGTAGAAAAAATCCACGAAGGAATGATTTCATCTGTGATGGAGGCAGACTGACATACTATATTTTGCATCACTGGGGTGTTTTTAAGTGAGACATAAAAATAAACAAAAATTATGTCTGGAGGGTATTTCCCAAAATTTTGTCTGTTTTATCACAATTAAAAAAAAAGAAAGAAGAAATGAAATATGGATTTTGAAGCGTCCAAAAATTTGCCAGAGAGCAATTCCAGTTTTGAGTCTTGGATCACAAAAATCCCAGTGACCTGGTTTTGTGCTGCTTACTTTTTGATTGTGCTTGATTAGGCTTAGGGATTGCATGTTTTGTTTCCGATTAACATCAGATTTTTGGCACTGATTGTTTGGCAAATTTGATTCCAAAGACAAAAGCCAATTCCCACAAAGACTTGTCACCTCTGCATTGATTTATTTAAAAGTCAGTGTTTGCATTTTAATAAATCAACATAAGGTGAAGTGTTTTGAGGAAAGATTTTTTTTTTGGCTTTCTGCTCACACAGAAAATTGGGAACTAAAAACTTTCATAGTTTCCTAGTACAGTTTTAACTCTACTTTTGATTGTTTTATAAAAAAAAGTCAAAATCAGACAGACAGGATGATCATTATTACAATTATCAGGAACAAGTGAGGATTCAAACGAAAATGAATAATCATGTCTAAATTTAGGATGTCATATTGATCCGGATCCTGTCAAGGTGTGGACGTAGTTCCTGTGCAATAGTGATGAAGTCATGTCTTCCTATTCTTTTTCCTCATGGTGACAGCATCGACAACAGGAACAGGACCTGACTAACAGTCTCATTTCCCCTGGGCTCTGTTTCCTCTGACTCAACTCCTTTGGCCCATGAGAGTAGGACAAACACAAGAACACACACACAGATTCACCCCACGTACGAAAACACATGCTAACTCTTTAAACAATCCGTGTTTGTGTCGGCCTCCATCTGAGACTGAGGAACAGCTCAAATGGTCATAAATAAATGCCACAGTCTATCCTTTCTTTATCAGGGGACACTTTGGGCATCAAAGCAAAGGGAAACTCAGCACCGTTCAATCATCAAGGAGTGCTGCAGGGCAGCGCCACAAAACACGCCGCTGAGGCCAGATACCAGGCCAAAACTAATGTGGAACGGAACCCGCCTTGGTTTTTAAACCATCGGACTCAGAGATACTGTACAAGTGGGGGAGGGGGTGGGGGGCACTAATGGGGACCAGAGGTCTGCGGTCTACGTGATGCTGGCCAGAGAGACCAGACGGCCGATGACTGATCTGGAAGAAGGAGAGGGGGGGTTGGTGGGGGTGTCATTAAGGAGCTGCTCCAGCTCTAATCATAGAATAACACTCCTTCTTTTATCTACCTTCAGCTCCACCTCGCCATGAGAAAAACCAAAATAGTGTAATCCAAGCCCTGGTACTGCAGCGAGCCGGGGTGAAGTTCACTGATGAGTCCCAGCGAGGAAACATCTGCAAACCATCCACTTGGAATGAGTCTTAAAATAAGGCGAGCTCGCCCAAAAGGAGGAGGATTAATTGGATTATTTTGAGGAGTAGTTGTTTGCTGTAGTCATTATGTGAATCATTATTTATATTGAGCAAGAAAGGCATTGCTGTGTCATCTCACAGAGTAAATCCTGATAGAGCTCGCCAGGAGAAGCATAATGTCTTTGACAGCGAGTCAAAGTGTGGCTTCAAATGTAGAAACTGGCTGTAAATCCACAAAAATCTCGTACTGTCTGTAGTTAAAGAGGAACTCCTCATATAAGTCAGTGCGTCGTCTGCTCCTGATTTGGGTAATAGAACCAAGAAAGCTACAGTAAGTGTACACTGGGACCCGACGGACTGATCTGCTCTGAAAACACAGACATACGACGTGTGAATAGGCTCATTCAGATAATTTGCTTTGACATTTTCATTCCTGAATGGTGAGTAGATACAACGCAGATCTTAAACTGATTAAATAGGCCGAGGAGGGAGCGAGGAGGGCATTAGTTAAGAAAACAGAGGCGAGGGCCGAGAGCGACGGGGGTTCGGCTTATCGGCGCTTTGAGCTGGGTCACTCTTAATTCATTCTGAATTAGCCGAGTCGTGTGTGCTGAAATAATCGCTCCTTTGTTATTTGCTCAGGCCCTGGCACAAGTCTTTATCTGACTGGCTAGCACTCGCACCTCTTCCCTGCTCCGCCTTCCTCCGCTCTGTTGTCTTCAAAACGCAGTCTGGGTGAAAAGCAAACACCGATCTACCAGGAAAATAAAGGAAAGAGGGTCACTGGAACCTGTCTCACAAAATCACCACTTGTTTTCTGTAAGCTTTGGCGTTCCATCACAGCTGGAGAACATGATTGGGCTGAGTAACTGACAAGCCCTACAGGGAAAACCTGCCTGTCAGACCAGTGTTTTTAATAGCCTTAAAATACAGGAACTCCCAGCAGAAAGTCACACCTCAGACTGCATTACTTGGCCTTGGCATGACAGGCAAATCAGACGGTGATTGAAATGTAATTATTACTCAGTGTGAGAAGTGACAGCATGTAAACCAGCAGTGAAACATTAATTGGCACTGCAGCGGCTTAACTGTTATACATAATAATACATCAATGGAAAGACACATACCCAGGTTTGACAACCTGCCTCAATTTGTAGAAATATATGAACATGTCAGCTATGCTTCTTTCAAGGCCTCCAAACATCCTCATCTAGACAAAATCTTCATGAGGAATCACTCCGGTTTGTCTGCATCTGCAAAGGGAGCCATGAAATTGTACGCAGCATGCCTCATTAATTTGCAGATGTGCCGACTGATTCACTTACAGGACCGTGTAAATATCCCAGAGACCGAACAGAGCAGATTACAGGACAGGACAATACAGACATCAGTGTTCTGGTTAATTATAGTCATCACTCATGGAAGAAAGTAGACATGTGTTAGACATTTGATGAAATAAAGCAGTGGAAAAATTTTGTGAATGCAATAAATGAAACAGGTTTTAAAGCTCAGGAAGTGAATGTTGTCTTACAGTATTTATGCAGTATGTTATATAACAAGGCGTCAAATACTTCTGAATCTACTGAAATCTGTCACTTTTTTTTTTTTAATTCCTACCCTGGCCCCATGAACTCTAGCTTGCATGCATATCATGTTGGCACAGAGTCTCCATTTTGATTTCCATTGTGGCCGAGTCTGTCATTAAGAGCCCGAAACAATGGCTAGAATGAGTGGTGCCACAATAAACAGCTCCCCTGTGAATCCAAGCACAACAGTTCCACATCGCGGGAACGGGAGCGTGAGCGACTACGGCGCACTCGCTCTCGAGCCGCAAATCATATAATGACATTATTGTGACCAGTAAAAGCTCATTCCCACACAATAGCTTTAAATCACACCATAACGGAAAATGTTGCGTGTATTGCAAAAGATGATAAGTGAAAAAGCAGCCCTGTGTCTTTCTTGCCCGTCTGTGCCCTCGCTGTGACCTCTGCGGGGTTTACGGGGACAGGACAGATTGTGCTATTGTGGGTCTGGAGTGCCAAATGTTGTCTGCCAGTTGCTCAACAAAGAGTACGAAACAATTTTGGGGCACTCCTTAGAATATGTGCTGCAAGATTCACTTATTGGCAAGGTCATGTTTATATAACTGTGGCACGTGAAGTGGGGCCCGATAACAGAAGACATTTGAACATTGCGGCATCACTTGAATGTTTCCAACTTCTATGTTTCATCACCTATTTGGTACCTGATTTGACATGCTCTCAACAGAATTCCCCTTTGCCGTCAATCCATCCTCCCAGCCGTTCCTCTTCTGGCCTGTTGTAGCAGATCAGACCCATCTTGCATTCAGATTTTGGATTGAGCAAGACATAGTCGACACTGTGGGAGATATGATTATTCGTAGAATTAGAATAGGAGATTGCTACCATAGACATATCTGTTGACTGAATTAACAGACGGTTAGCTTAGTTCAGCACTAAGACTGGAAACAGGCGGTAATAGCTAGCTGGCTTGCCTGGCAAATCAACCTACAAGCACTTCTACATCTCGCTCATTAACACTTCATGTGTTGTTTGTTTAATACAAGCATGCAGCATGTTTGTGATATGGGTGTTCAGCTCTGTCAGCAGAAGCATAGGAGCAGGTCAACGATTTAGTTTGATTGCATTTATTGGTGCGTGATGTGTAAAATCTGCACACTGCAGTAAAGGCTACTTCTTCCATGAGCGGCTCATTGTTGGGCCCTTGGGGGAACACTCAGCAGACAACGGGCAGAGCTCTGGGCAGCAGGTACACAGACGCAATTCACTACAATGTGTGATTGTATTTTAATGAGGAATAAAGGAACCAATGGATATACTTTGAACTGGATAGAAAGGAGTAGTTTAGAAGTTTGAGATACTTTCATCCATCAACTTTCTGTAATGTCGTATACCTATCACCCTGAAACCCCACTGGGCAGGTCTCTGTCAGGCCGCAATGCTGTTTTGGTCCGTCCTTATGAGCTTCAAATCACACCAGAAATGGAACGTTTACCCGAGTTTAGCCAGACTTTGTTCACTTGTTCAGATTTGGTTGTTTTCCTTGCGTGCTTCTACAGTTGTAAATATGCTACGTAGTTAAATTGTATCGTTTTTGGCTGTCGTCGTGACCAGCAGTTTGCACGGGGTGTTTGATTTCGAGAATCGACCGTCATAAAAAAGAACAGCCACGAATTCCCGGTGGAGCTGAGCGAGTATAGTGGGGTTTGAAACACTGACTAGAACGGCCACGTAAAGCTCTGGTGGTCATGGTGCACATGGAACACGGCGCATAGTCAGGGTCGTGAGAGGTTGTAGCTGGGTATTGGGCGAGAGACGAGGTACACTGTGGACAAGTCTATTTAGCAGTAAGCAGCCAGTTGGCTTCGCCTAGTATACAGACTAAAAACAGGCAAAACATTCAGCCTGATTGCATCCAAAGGTAATAAAATCATCCTACCACTAGCTACTCACTAATTAACGTGTCATAGTGTTTGATTAATTTGTCCAAAACCCAAAGTGTAAATGACACGGCGTGGTTTTACCAGGGTTTGGCAAAGTTTGTTATATTTTGGGCATATACAGACTGTGTGTTTCCCCTAGATTCCAGTATTTATGCTAAGCTAAGTTCATATTTACATACAAACACGAGAGTGCCATCAATCTTCTCACCAATAAAAAACGAATAAGCGTGCAGTTCTATTTCCTAACTATTCCTTTAAACATAACCTGTTTGTCTAAAATGAATCAGCGTTGTGTCTTAACAGTACTGAGGGGCTCAGCCGCACCACAAACAGAACAGTGCACAAGTCAGTATTTTGCAAACACTTTGTTGTGATTGTTTGCCACTGTAGGAACAGGTGTAGACTTTGCAGCGGGGCACTAATACCAGTTTAAAGAGCCAAAACTCCTGCTGTTTTCACCTGTCAACACACCACAAACACACTACTGCATGAAGCAGCCTTTCCACTCAATTACACTCTGTGGCCCTGTAATTGCTGCCACTATCAGCAACCAATTTAATGGGCCAGTACTCTGCATACTGGCAAACACTCAACGTGACCCTTATCTTGCAGTGAGCATAATTCCAGCCAAATGCAGTGAAACTTCCAGATATGAATCGTGTTACGAGGTTAATTTTTTAAAATACACGGGTGCAGATTTATGTATTAAAATACCCAACATGTCAGTGCCCTAAAATATCTGAAGCATCACCACAAGGCATCTTTTTCAGTGAGTCAGAGCAGAGACTGTCTGCCAGCTGTCTCCAGACCGCACCACTACTGTCACTGTTATCTAAGACTAACCACTCTCTCACATTTATACACACACACACAACTGTAATCACAGAAGGATTACGCTGCTTATTTGTAATCTCAGCCTCAGAGTATGCCTGCGTCTGTGAATGAACAGATTACTTTCAGTCAGAATAATAGGGTGATTTTTATTAGGGGGTTGTAGCTCAACAGTAACTTATACAGAGAGGACAGGGGTGACACAACAGACAGCCGTGGACACTTTTTACTAAATGCTTATAAAACACTTAACAGCACAAACAACACAAAAAGTTAAGTTTACATTAGTGTCTCAAATTTAGCAACGGTAATTATGCGTATATTTCCTCATCAAAAAATGTGTCACGCTTTTGAATATTTTAAATTTTGCATTTGTTTACGTCCATGTTTACTTGCTGGCAGTCCCCGTCTTCTTCACTACGTTCACGGCTTTGCTACTCCTATTTTCATGTTACAAACACCGGCCATTGATCAGCACGATCAGTACAAAATAGCACGAAACCAGTGTGTGTACAGCGTTGCCTGCCTGTTGTGTGTGTGTCCTCGAGCACGTTCGCAGTACAAAGAAATGTAAAAATCTAGCTACAGTGGTCTAGAAGTCAAAGGCTCCAAGGGGTTCCTTAAATTTTAATTTAAATGGTATGATGACATCAGGGTTAGGGAGGGTTTAGACTGGGGGGACAGAGAGTCTGATTACAAAGTACTGTAAAGGCATGGAGTTTGAAAGAAATGGGCAGTGTGGGCAGAAATGTTGATATCATATAGAAGTTTTGGGAGCTTGACCAAAAATGTCAAAACATCAGGATGTCTCGACCTCGACCTACTGTATGAACTTTGCTTTTTTTGTTTAAATCATCTGCAAGTTCATAAAAGTGCGATGTCCCCATTTAAAGAGTTCCATTTAAGTGCAATATACATTTGCATGACATTTTCATAATTGAACCATCACCATGATGCAGTACCAAGGTTGAACATAACAGTTACACCCAGTTGACAAAATGAATAGCCTTGCTTGTTTCCATATCGTAGCATCCCCAGTAAGACATTATCTGGTTCATTGGCCAACAGTACACCGGCTAATGTGAGCTGTAACCAAATCCGACACAACAAAACTGTTTCTTTGCTGTTTGTTCTCAGACTGACTTTCTTCTAAGCTTAGAAGATGTTCAATGACATCCCAGAAATCTCATCAAAACCAGTCCTTTATATCTCGGCTGGAGTCTTATCACTCATAAGAGTTATACATTAAATCCTTGCACGTCATTAAGCACACATTTAGCTGTCATCTATTTCAAATGTTAATGTTTAAGTTTATGTGTGTAGCAGGTAGTAGACAAAGACAGGGAATGTAGAGAGAGACCTTGATCTGGATTTGAACCCAGCATGTTGCTCATACACATTTTCGACCGTCACAGCGCCCGTTTATTATGTGATCTTTTGAACTATTAATATCCATTTCAGACCACTAGCTAATCCTTATGTAGCTTCTGATTTTAAACGACAGGAGAATGTTATCATTTTGGACTGAGCTGTCAGTTCATTAGGAGTCTTATTTTAAATATATTAAACAAGCAGAAAAAAAAGGAAGAAAATCACATCTGGTATAAATCATCATGAGGCTGCAGAAACTTTGTGGGGTGGAGGGCACGTGTTTTCAGTCACCCATGAGTCAAACACTGATTAACAAATGCTGAAAACTAATTGTTTCTGGGATTAGATCAAGAGTAAAAAGATCTAATTGGACTAAGCTGTGTATCATCATTTAGTGTTTTCTCTGGGGCAAAGTGCACAAATCTGAGAGAAAAAAACTTGTCGTCATGTTTATTATTCAACTCATCACTTACATACACTGATAAGCCTTTTGTCAAATGTTTCCAGTTAAATGTCACTTACACTATATTAAACGACTTTTTTGTATCAATAGAAAGGGGCCTCCGCTGCTTTCTGCCAAGCCTCTACTCTCTCATGCAAAGCTAAATGAGAACAATGTGTATCTCTGTTTGATGATAGTACTGCGCTGTGGCCGGTGAAGAACACCCAAAATTGTAATCTGACCCTCTCAACCAAAAAAGCTCAGTCAAATAAACACATTTGCAGTGACAAACAGAGCTACATACACAAACAGAATAACACAGACATCACAGATGTGTCTCTCGGCACACACTCACGATCGCTCGATCCCGCCCGAAAAGGAAATTACATGACGCTATCGACAAAAACATCCCCAGAGAGTTCACTTTAATAAACTAAAAAAAAAACCTTGTGTGCACTTTTTTTATTAACTTGAACTATACCCGCAGTAATCCCTCTTTCCAGCAAAACCAATCATTTTAAGCTCGACTCCTTTTGTTCGGCGGGCCTGGTTTTGGTCACGGCTTGTTTGCAGCAGGATGCTCTCATCAAAAACTTCATCCTTATATTGGACACAGGTGACGATATACACAATGTCACAAACTACGCCCTTCATCATTGCCGACTAAAGCACACAGCTGGCTCGGATGGCCCCGCCACATCGACACAGTGTGTCACAAACAGTTAGATCCCAAACTTTTAAATGCTTCCTGCGTTAGCCGGCATATGTTTTCTATTCACCCTCCTCTAAAAACGCACGACCATGGGGTAAGGAAAGTACCTGAAGAAGAAAGGGATCATACTAGGCGAGCAGTTATAAGAAAGTGTGTGCTAATCCCACTCGTTTTGGAGAATGCTTTTAGCGTTGCAAGGGTCACGCCTGAGTTATTACTGAGGTTATGAGTTATCAGAGTTCTCACATGTTTCTGTCTGTGTGAGGCATACAGTATGTTTTGTTCTGAACCTCTTAGATGATCAAGAGTCACGCTAGCAGCTCTGCAGAGTGGCAGTGCATCTAAGTACAATGTCGGCATACTAACATGCTCGCAATGAGCTGTGGGAACAACAAGTACAGCTAATGGGAATATTGTGAGCATTTATAAACCAAAGTTTTAACAAACCGAAATCTTGACCAGATGATGGCACTAGATGAAAAGCCAGAAGAAATGATTATTAATCATCATGCTGTGAATTATGGCTATGGACGGGATAAAAATGCTGCTGCATGCTAGTTTCTTGGATCGACTTGGAGCCAGAGTTGTATCAGGTGTTTTCTTTCATTTCATTGGAGAGATGATACAACGCTTTCCAAACTCAAACACATCTGCTGAAAAACAGACACGACTGGTGACTCTCTTCCAAATGTTCCTCGCTCCCTCCTATGACTGATTGACCTCTCGGGGATTTCTAGATGCAAACCATTTTTTTTCCTCACTCAGCTTGTTATTTAAAACGGCTTTTGATGCCTGAGTTGCCGCGTCTCTTTTTTTGGCCAGGTTGCTTAACAAGCGATGGGAGCCGAACCGCGTGCTAGCGCATCGTGTTACAGCCGGGCGGGTCACTCAGGTCAGACAGGTTACACCTCGAACTCTGCCGCACTCGCCTCAGTGTGGGCTTTAAAAGTCAAGTCGGTGCCTTTCAGTTTTAGGTTCAGAGAGACAAGAAGCAGACTTTCTTACTGTATGACCACTGAACTTAAACCAAACTACAATTTCCTACACCCAAAATAAGTCAATGATTGAAGGAAGTAGCCTCAACTAATGGAGAAATTGACCGTGTGTTGTTGTTGTAACGTTAAATCAGCTTTTAAAGGCTTATGATTTCCAGACGTCAGCTTTAGTCTGCAGGATCAAACAATGCTGCATGTCTAGCTCTATAAGCCACCTGAGCTCCTTCTTGCTCGGCTCCATGTGTGAGTTCCCCCTTTTTTACAATGTAAAGAGCTTCAAGGGGGCTGGAAAAGCGGCATATAAATTCAGTCCATTATTGTCTGCATATGTCGGCACCATTGTGTCTCCCTGCACTTATTGTCCTCTACTACATTTCTAGACTAATGGCTTAAACAGAAGGAGAGCCACTTGAAGGTGTTTCAGCCGTGCTACTGCATTGTAGTCCCAGAAAAGCGTGCGAGCCTCAGAGTAAATGAGCTCTGATTTACTTAAGAACTACAATTGGTCTGTAAAGAGACAGGAAGTGTGTTTAAGGGAACGATTTTATGATGTGGTGTTAAGAGCTGCTGAGAATGCTCATTAGGCTGAAACCCAATCATCGATGCTGAAGCGTGGTTATGCCAAAAAACGCTGAACTCTCAATGGACTAAGAGGAGTTGCGTTGTAGCCGTTCGATGGAGCGGAACCCTTTCACGCTTCATCCTCTCTCCACCTCCCCTCGTGTTTTGTTCTTCCAGGTGCCTGCCTGTGTTTTCACTTTGCGAGAACGAGCAGAGCGCGTTCTCTGCAGCCCCGGAGCTTTATTTAGGATAAAATAGTGGAAACATAAACTCAGCTCTGACCTCACATTTGTCATCACCGTCAACAGGTTGAGCTCATCTGCTCCTGCCATGGAGGGACCGGTGTACAGTACACACGCCAACATACACACAGAACAGAAATCATACTCAGCAATGAAATTCGCAGAAATTAAAAAAAAAAACAAAAAACTAGGATGCAAACAGTTTTCAAGGGCAGCCAAAGATCACATTTGTTTCCACTCTTTTTTTTCCTTTTTTTTAATTCTCATTGTGGTCCGTGGTCTGTTTGTTACAAGGCCATGGTGTCAGGAAGATAAGAACAACAATGCAATGAGTGAACACAAGTGGCAGAGAACAGTTTACGAGAGAGAAAATGTGCATGCGATATTTCGATAAGGGGGCAACGTAAACTACTTGGATTGTTCTCAATAAACATGCATCCATACGCCTGTGTCAACTGACGACAGCTGTGCTTAGCTGACAAAGAAGCAGCGCCGCGTCTTTAAAGTGTATACTGTAAACACCAAACCGTTCACAGATTAAAAAAGTAGCTTCTAAAAATATTAATGAGAATTGGAGCCAAACCCCACTCAGGAGCTCTGGGCAGCTGTGTTTGCCTCTAAAGGAAATTCCTTTAATATTTCTCCAAGCATGTGAAATATTTTGGCGAGTGATAATAGATCCAAGCTGAAAAAGCGATTAAAGTAGATGGTTTCATTGTTCTAAAGACCTCTACATGGACAATCGACAATCTGCGTATTACTTTTTTTTTGTAGGAAAAAGGACACTCGCATCACTTTTTGAATCTCTCCTGTAATGACTAAGGTTTAACCTCTCTGTATCTTAAATGTATCTTAAGTATGATTTATATCGCATGTGACCGTGATTTTCCAAAAGTTTTTTTTTTCTCTCCGCTCTACATCGTATGAGAAATCCGCATTTTGAAGGTTCCTCCCTTGTTGCTCTTTTGGCCTGCTATGTTTTTCTCTCCCCTCCACTCAAAATCCAGATCCAGACAATCACCAGGCGAGCTGTCATTCTTCCAGCCTCTGGAATGTCTGAAACCTTTCTGCTGATTTCACACGTTTAAAAAAAAAAAAAAATGACGAAGAAGTGAGAGTATGTATGTGTGTGTGTGTGTGTGTGTGTGTCATGGCATTTTGGCATTGACTCAAATGGAGTTAGGAGTTACGGCTCTGATTGATTGGGAGACTATGTCATACACATTACTGTGTGAAATACCACTAAAAAAACACAGTGGGAGACAGGAAGGGGACTTATCGCTTTGACTTTGGCTGATTCAGGCCAGAGCAGCACTATGGGACTGCATACGGGGCTGTGCCGCCACACACGATTCATTTACACTTTTCGGGCTGCTGCTGTGACATACAACACAAGCCCAGAAAAAAATCGTGTGCACACATCACAAATCGATGCCTGATGGAAAACATTAATTTCTAGGCTTTATGTGAATTGTCCGCTGGCAGAAGTTCAATACAATAAAATATCTGCCAAATATTTCTGTGTGTGGGCAAATACAGGTGTTTTGTATTTGGCCGGATACGTATGCTGTTTGTGTGAGGCTATTGAAGCTTACTGTGTGTTGCCGCAGCAAACCAGATAGAAATAAACTCAATCAATCTTCCTGTCACACCAGCTCTCAAGGGGACATGCGTTGCTTGAGTCTTAAAAGTCAAAACACAGCTCTGTCCATGCACTTAATTGATTTTTTTTTTTTCCCTTGAAAAAAATACATTAAACTCCACAGAATCCCGCCAGCTGTGGGCAGATCTGTGCAGTAAGCAGTTGTGGGGAAGGACAGATAAGAATGCTCCAAAACAAGATCACACACGCAGGACAAGAGATAAGGAGAGTGTCCGTACTGCGCGGCATGTGTTTGGACTGTAACAAAACAGGGAATAAGGAAAGTACCCTGACACTGATCTATGATCGGCCAGATAGAGAACGATGCTGACGCGGTGCAAGTCAGAGCAGGAGAGCGCGGCGATGTTGAAACTATTTCTGAAAGAAAAAAATGTCAAGATGTCTGTGTGTCCCTTACCTGGTGGTGGAGATGTTACATCTAAGGGGTCACAGGATTGTTATTCTAAGATAAAAAAGCATTAAAAAAATATTTCTACGGCACATGATGTACAATTTTAGTTGGAACAGGCTCCAGCCCCACTGTGACCCTGATGAGGATAAGTGGTTACAGATAATGGATGGACGGATAATGTACAATTTTTCAAAATTAATCCAAAACACAGACACAAATCAACCTATGCACATATGCAGCGGGTGATGGGGTCATGAGTTGACAGTGTTTGCGAGCCACGTATCAGAACTTCAATGAAATTTCATGATGATCTTTTCTTTTTAGTTTTATACGCCTGTCCTATGAATAGGTAGAATTCAATTATTAATGGCCACTTTAAGATGTTGTTTCATGCTAATTTATACAACATTTCCAGGGACAGATCCTTCCTGTCACCTAAAATTATCTGGTTTCAGAGAACAAATGGCATTCTGGCATACTGCCACACATGTTAGTAGAATAAACAGCATACCATATTTATGTGGTAAATTGTCTAAATATACTATAAACCTATATCCTATATATAGACTATTCTGGGATGTGAGTGAAAGCTCCAGGAATACTTAAGTAAGTTAAATTTAAAATATTTGCAACATATGTGTCCCCCAAGATCATAAATAAATAAATCTTTTTGCTCCCCTAATATTTAGTGTAGCCTCAGTGACCTCAGTGGCTTAAGGGTTAAGGTGCCAAATGTGTGAACTGCAACATCCACGATTCGTGTCCGGCCAGGGACCTTTGTTGCATTCTCCATCTCTCTTTCCCCTCATTTCCTGTCTTCTGTCTAATAAAGGCACACAATGCCCTTAAAATACCTTAAAAAGACAGTTCAACAATGAGCACGAGTAAATCTATAAATATGAGTCTAGATTTCCTGTGCTTAAAAAAAAGAAGATGTATTTTTTTACTATAAAAAGATAAGTAGTGCATAATTAAAATGCATGGAGTTGATCTATTGAGGAAAGAAACAAATAGCAAAGTTAAAACACAGATTAAACTTTCATTTATTTTCAAAGATTAATATTCAGATTTAAATAAAGGCCTGCTGCAGTTTGAGGAGGTTAGATGACATCACATCCCGGATCATTTAAGGAAACTGCTTCGGTGGTATTCATCACACCCCTCGCCGCTTACAGGTTTTTGTTTGATCTCCGCTGACACAATTCAAATGAATCTGCGTCGCCAAATGACCCACGAAGGAGAAGGCCTGCAAGTTTCAACAACTCCAAAACCTTCAGCTCCTCTGGTCGTACATTTTCCAGAACACCCAAGGAAACGCGCCTTTACCTCCGCGTACATAATTCCGACATCATGAAGCTGGTGAAATATTTGTTTCTCACAGCTGAATCACCGAGATAATTGAGCCAATACATCAGTGAATACAGTTTAGAGTACAGGAGGCGAGGCCGAGGAGTGAAGCGCCATTCGTCTAAGTGGACCAACAGTCATCACGTTTTCATGTTTTTCTATGTGTCTAAGTGTTAGCGCAGGCGTCTTTCATGTTTGGCAGGTAAGCTGATAAGAAATGTATTGCTCATTTTTCATTTGTCTCCATGATATATCACTGCACTGCAGTATATGTTATTGTTTTAATGATACTTCAAGTCTTGAGTGACACGAGGTGAATTGGATATAATTGACGTTTGCCTTGCCCAGATGGCTGTGTGTGTGTGTGTGGTGTGTGTGTGTGGTGGTGTGTGTGTGTGGGTGTTGTGTGTGTGGGTGTGTGTGTGTGTGTGTGTGTGTGTGTGTGTGTGAGGCCCTGTGTGTTGTATGATGTAGGGGGCTGCATTTCTCCCACCAAATCACACTCTGGCCAATGTCACTCTTCTGCCTCGGGGAGTAAATATCCCTGGGAACCAAACCCCTGATGAGAAAACTCCGGAACTAAATGCACACATGCATACATGCCCCAAACAGAGACAAAAACACGGTGACGCCTGTGCAAAAACATAAGTGATACAAATCTTGGTTTCATAATGTCAAAACTCGACTAGGAGACCAAACCTGACTTCATCTGCAAGCACAACAAGTACAGCGCATCAGATACAGAGGCGAACACTCCGACTCCTAATCAGCTCGCATTGAAAATCCAACTCCAACTGATCCAAAGCCACCGCATACAATTAGCAGTCACTGTGACATTTGTTGTCGTCCCACATGGGTATACAGCTTTAAATTAGACTTTTTTTTTTAAAACTTAAGCCCTCTCAGGATCTGAAGATCACTTGGGACTTGAGAGAAAGGGGGGAGGGTTCATTCACAGAGAGACCATTAAGGACACATGCCATTTACCAAACAAATGGCATCAAACCGTTGCCCATTAAAAAGGAAATTACTCCAAAATTACCCCGAAGTCAATTAGGCTCATTATTTTTCCTTCAGCACCGTGGGGGGAGGGGGTGCCATAAGGGAAGCAGCCTTTAACAGTTGTTTCAGTCAGCGCGTCACAGGAGGTCAAAATAGGAGGATTTGCAGAGGGGGGGGGGGGGGGGGGGGCTCTGAAACACCTGCTGG